>OZ024903.1:112867233-112907121 GCA_964017125.1 Flabesymbios commensalis | reverse complement strand
CATGGACCCTGGGAAGGGAAGGGGTAGTGGCTAAACTCACGCCGGAGCCGCCACACCCCTCCGGTAAAACACTGCCGTACTATTGGGCCTGCGTCGCAAACTTCTGCATGACATATTCTCGGCGGTTTGAAAGAAACATAAATGTTTCTTCCCCATCCACGTGTGAAACTCAGTATTGTGGAAGCCTCCGTGACCGAGAGGTAGCGTGCTCGGCCTCAAACCGCCAGGGCTCGAATTTCGAATCCTGTGTCTGGAGGACAGTGTCATCTCATTCATCTCACCATCCTCAGGAGGTTCTCCTGGTCCGGTTCAGCCTATATGTGCACAAAGGTGGCCTAAAGCCCGATTCATTTTATTTGCATGACACATTCTGCTTTATTTGAGTCCATAATGGGTGGTCGGTGTGCTTGACGTCATGTAGTGCAAATCTGAAAGGAAAATGATGTTCCCGTTAGCGAAAGTAAGGCGAAGCGGAGAGAAATACTGGGGAGTGAACAGTGTTAGTGCTAAATGCAAAAGGTCATAATAATCTTATATATATATATATATATATATATATATATATATATATATATATATATATATATATATATATATATATATTGTGATTGGATTTTTAGACGCATGTACAAAACACGCAGATGAGGACGCATGCTGTGAAGGGAGCAGCTGTCATTGGTTTGAGAATTGTCAAGGTGGCACTGGTGAGATTAAATATACTAATATTAACTTTAATCAATCTGCATTATATATTCATCAACATATGTTCTTCAAATGATTCAAATGAATCCAATGTTGTTTATTGTAGTATCATTAAGTTAAAGTTTTTTTGTCACTAAAATAACATAACATTTTTAGTGATTTTTAACATTGTGTGTTTCGATCCTGAACGAAGATAAATTGAAAATATGCTTGAAAGACGATGATAGTGCTACTTGCTCAGAGGAAGCCACAGAGACATGTGAGAACAGTTTATTCTGGATATTTAGTCATTATGAACATCACAGCGATAAGAAAATATCAAACCAGTTGTCAAATCTATGTTCATATTAGTTTTGTTATAAATAGAATGCATCCTTGCTTATAAATATGCCATTTATTTTTACATCCATCAAACAGAAATTACATTTATCTATTTATCCCTTAAAGCGCTAAATTAAATAATTTAAATTTCCACCTATTTGGAGTTGTGTGTCGCTACCACTACCCACAACTTAGACGTCAGAATCTGATGCCAGTAGTGGCCGTAGTCCCATAACATAGGTATTCAAATGAAGCGGAAAGAGCTAACCATAGTTTACACAAAAATATGTCAGTGTTGTAAATGTTCTTTAGTATGGTTAATATCGTTATCAGAAATGTATATTTATCTATTTTATGTAAAATTATTATTTTACACAGGTGGTGCCTGCATGATCAAGATCACCGCCTCCACTTTGATGTTTTTGGTGATGTCAGTGAAACTTCTGTTTTAATTGGATGGATCTGAAGAATGCAGCTAGGTTGGTCCGGGTATGTATATGCTACATGTATAATCTCGTTGAAATATATTTAGCAAGCAATCTCCTCTATCATTATATATTAAAATCAGAATTAATTATATATATCGTATTAAATGAAAGTTCACCACAAACATAAAAACATAGTAGAAACAATAGATGAACGTATATTTTTTAAAATCACAGTGTAGGTCTGCTATATGGGTCATCCTTATTCTCACACTCCTTCACTGGTTTTCACTTTGATTCCTCTCAGTGGTATCAGCCGATATCACACTCAGCATTCTGCAGATAACTCTAGTCGATCGTGTTTGCATGTCTTATCTATAGTGAAAGGAATGAAACAGTACATGGACAATCTTTTAAGCGCTCAAATATTTCCATATAAAACAAGAGACCAAAGGGTTTTTTCACTTCGAAGTTATCATAAATGTCTAAGTTATATATTTCTGCTTCATTTAAATACTTTGTTGTGGGTGTACGACCATTAGAAAATATGTCATTCTTTCCGTGCGATGATTGACTGTATACGTCAGAATCTGACATCTATAGACGTCAGAATGTGACTTCTAAAGTCGGTCCCCGCACTGAAAGGGTTATAACAAATTACGTCACTATGCATTTTTTTTTTTACAGATCAACACTCTGATTTAACATCAATGACATCCGGGGCAGCATGTCAGCATCACCACCAAAGATGCAGCATACTGATCAACTCACATAAACTTTATCCATTTTAATTCTAATTTAGTATCGTTGTTAAAGCTGCTCCTTGAGATGATTTTTTTTAATTTTGGCAATTTTGAAAGTTTATTTATATGAAGCTATATAACCTACTGATCTTGAATAAAATACAAAAATGTAAAAAAAAACAATGTTAAAGCACTGAAAACGACGAAACAAGCTCTATTTTTGTACAGCATACCACAATATAGACTGCAAATACTGACCATCTCAGACGGCATGATCAAAGTAACCACATAGTTACATCATTAGCTGCCGCCCTTAATTGCTGTGGGAACGGGTTGATCAGGGGGTTCCCCCGCAGCACCGAATGTCTGCTCAACGCTGGGCCGACGGCATCAACATGTAGCCAAATGCTGTAGAAACATTCAAACGTCCTTTAGCAGGTGTTTAGGTATACAAAAAGTTTGTTTGGGTTACAGTCGGTTTCATAAAAATGTGAATAATTTTTTTTTTTGATTTAAAAATTCATGATCTGTTAGATACACTACTTCATTACAAAATTCAAAACGGAAATTTATGTCATCCCAAGGAGCTGCGTTAAGGTTATTCGTCTTTGCAAGCCGTTAACATAATTCAACGCAAAATACGGCATGGATATAATTAATCAATATCCATATACATGTATTATTGTGACAGTCAGATCGATACTGGATGTTCTACATTGCTTATCATGCTCTTATCCGCTTTTTTTCAACAGTTTACAGTTGTAACTTTATTGATTATGATCACAGTGATCGCATAGGCTTTTATTTAATTTCATACATCCTTTTCAAGCACAATAAAAGTTAATTATTACAACGTATGTTTTTACGTAAACCATAAACGTGATATGGTCGTCAACTCCCAATTATATTTATTTCAAACATTTAGGCCCCCTATATTTATCATTATGCTTGAATTAGCGGGCTTTTGATTTTCATAGATCTATTTGAAACTGAAGGTATGTATGATCGACACATCTATCAACCATTGAATTTCCATCCAACATGGAATGTATGACATGGTTTATTTATCCCAGAAAATGTTTATCTTTCTACCTTATGTTATCTCTCTACGACGTTTTAACTCTTGAAATCATTATATAAACTGTCAATGGATACTTTTATATCGATGAAAAAACATGCTGTGGTATAATAAAGATGCCATATTTCCTTAAATTCAAGTCAATTTAATATGTAGATTGTTTGTAGTTTTTACAACTTCTTTTAAAATTTACATTTTACTTTGCTTAAATATTACTTTAAATGTTATGATTTGCCAATGAACAGATTGATAATGCTCAATATCGAACGATATTGTAACAAATAACAACACGTTATGTGTTTTGCCATGAAGTGTGCCAGCCAGATAATGAATTGCATACTTAAATTTACAAAGTCTCACTACACATCATTGAATGTGATATTAATATATCTGTGATATTAATACGCTTTTATTTAATAAAATATATGTTTGTTTCCAAACTGTGTTGCTCTTCATTCTTGACACCCGTGTATTAGAAGTAAAGTAAATGTTAATGATTTTCTGTGAACCATTCTGAGCCAATCATATATCTACACAATATATCATCCATTTATAACACAACCTGACTTTACCTCTTTTAGCTATAATTCTCAGTACTTTTTATCATGTCAAATACCTTGTTGGGTAAAATAAATTGATGTCCGATCAATATGAATTGTAAATGTCTAGTCTCAAATCAGATGACATGTATGAATACTATTCACCCAGATTCTAATGAGTGAGAAATTAATTTATCAATTTAATTACAAAGGGTGAAAATACAACATATATGAAAATGAGTCTACATGCGCGATACAAAGTAAACAAATCGTTTAGAATAAAATGGGAAATTTTGAAATTACTTTACAAATACTTTCTGACTTAACATCATTTACTGTAAACACTAGAATAACTACTTATTTAAACATAATATTCTACACATATAGAATGAAATATAAAACAAAATAATTACACTATGTGTCATCTTCCCACAAATCGGTAGAATTAGTGCACTAGTCAATATGGCATTATGTTTTAAACGGACTGAAAATTCAGAATACCATCCAATTTAGTACAGCAGCAGACGCCAAAAAAGAGCCATATTTAAGGAGTTACCTAAACCGGCGGAACAGGGGTCTCTAGATACAGAATCTGGTTGATGACATTGCCGGAAATGGGGGGCAGGCTGAGAATTTGACACTTTTGTACACCTACCCGATTTTTAGAGAAAATACTCAATAAAATATGATTTTCGCGTCATTCTCACTCTAATATAATGTTGGGCCATTTAAATGAAATATTTTTGGATTTATTTTTTTCTATTGATCAGGTCATATATCTGTGGAGATAAAATAGTAGAACAAATATATTTGCACTAGCATCCTACCTCTAAGAGCTATTTTGGATATTGTAAATATGTCGCAAAATGCAATTTTTCAAAATTGAACGATAGTCTAATGGTCGTAAACTAAAGAGTGAAAAATCACGATGGCCAGAACGATATTCTAAAGGTCGTTAAACTAAAGAGTGAAAAATCACGACGGCCAGAACGATATTCTAAAGGTCGTTAAACTAAAGAGTGAAAAATGACGATGGCCTGAACGATAGTCTAATGGTCGTAAACTAAAGAGTGAAAAATCACGATGGCCAGAACGATATTCTAAAGGTCGTTAAACTAAGGAGTGAAAAATCACGATGGCCGGAACGATATTCTAAACGTCGTTAAACTAAAGAGTGAAAAATCACGATGGCCAGAACGATATTCTAAAGCTCATAGCTCTCGTAGATGAATTCGTGGCTCTCGTAGCTGAACTTGTAGCTGATCTCGTAGCTGAAATCGTAGCTCTCTTAGCTGAACTCGTAGCTCTAGTAGCCGGACTCATAGCTCTCGTAGCTGAAATCGTAGCTCTAGTAGCTGGACTCGTAGCTCTCATAGCTGGGATCGTATCTCTCGTAGATCGATTCGTAACTTCCGTAGCTGCACTCGTACATGTAGCTCTCATAGATGAACTCGTAGCTCTCATAGATGAGCTCGTAGCTCTCTTAGCTGAGGTCGTAGCTCTCATAGCTGGACTCGTAACTCTCGTAGCTGGGATCGTAGCTCTCGTAGCTGAGCTCGTAGTTATTATTTAGAACTTCGAAGTTGGAGCTTAGAAGTCTGAAGGATAAATGGACTTTCGAGGTTGTGTGTGTTTTAATTATTATGGTCCATCATACTGGATAGATTCGTATTAGTCCTGGGGATCATCCCACTAAACATCTTAAAATTAAGGTCATCTTAACTTTCTCTTATTTGCATTATAAAAGTTAGGATCATCTTAACTTTCCTAATGCAAGAGCACATTTAAATCACATTACCCGGATTATACCAGGTTACAAGGCATTTAACCAGAAATAAAGAATATTTTTTTAAAATTGATAAAATCAATAAAACCGCTATAGCCTCGTTTTCGGTCGCACTTGAACAAAAACATGTTTATATCAAATGAACTGAATATCAAAGATTGACATATTATATACCACTATATGTCTAGAAATATATATTGTACACATGGTGGGATTTCATGTCTATGATGTCGTCTATATGTGTAATTCAAGTAGGCCCACCCGATTGGTAATTGTAATATGAATGGTTCTTCAGTATACATTTTTAGTTAAACGTACCATTGTCCTAGTCCGTAATAACAGACCCCGTGTTCCATACAGAGTCTGTAATCATTGCCATTCCTGAAGTTGTGCCCCCAAAATACGGTGCGCATCCGATCGATTGCGCATCAAATGTAAACGTTTCCGTTTGATGACTGTCCTATTAACTCATAATAACAGCTTTACATCTCATTTGAAAAATGCCTTGATGATGTCAGTTAAGTCTCCTTCTTTATAAGTGTATATTGCCTTTGAATAGGGTAGCCCTCACATTTTTGCACAAAATTGGCCGAATCAGTGTTTATTTTCAAATACACATGTACCGGCGCAAATCGCTGGTCACCCGTATTCCGCTGTGCATAGGGGCCGGTACACGCCAAGATACGATTACCCTTATTATTCTTACCTAAGCATTACAAGAAAAATCAGTCTCATTCTGGTCGATCAGTGAAAATTATCGGAAATGGGTAATTTTTTATCATGATGGGTGATCGCTATCAAGATAATATTGTAAAACTCTTAGTAAATTGTGGATTTAAACGTGAAGAATTACATTTTATTATTACGCTATAATGATATGTTTCGACATACATTATATTAGCATGACATACAGTACAGTGAAAGTCAGTGTGTAGCCTCGTACTATGCTACCAAAAATCAATATGTAAAATTTATTTGTAAACATTACCTCAACTGTGAAACAATG
The DNA here is from genome assembly GCA_964017125.1 of Flabesymbios commensalis. Classification (NCBI taxonomy): domain Eukaryota; kingdom Metazoa; phylum Annelida; class Polychaeta; order Terebellida; family Flabelligeridae; genus Flabesymbios; species Flabesymbios commensalis. The sequence continues at coordinate 112,900,521 of OZ024903.1, read as the reverse complement.
TCCTCTAATTATCATGATTTAGCTCTTAGCTGATTTATTAGCATTTGTAGCGTTTTAGCGCCACGAATCTGGAGAACAAAAATTGTATTAATTATATGCATTTAACAGCAATACAATCATGGCAGAAATTTATATTGAAGAACTTTGGCAAAAAGCAAAACGAAAATATAGTTTTCCAGAAGGAATGCAACTTAAAAACGAGCAGAGCGATATACTGAAATGTATTCTAGAGGGGAAGGATTGCTTCGTGAATTTGTCAACAGGTTTCGGGAAAAGCCTATTTTATATACTTCCTCCCTTACTGAAGGAAGCGGTATGACGTTTTTTACATCTTGTTTCGTCACAATTCACATACTCGGCCCACTCATATTCCATTCCTCCTATAAATATAAGTTCAAACTGGTGATTTCTCAACATTTGTTGCGAACAACGATATCACATGAATGATTGAGTTGTTTAATAAATTGAATAATTAGATGTAGGCCTACTTTTTTTGAAAAACACACAATTGCATTAAAATTAAAGAAATCAAATGAATGTTTATTTAGACTCCGTTTTTGTATAGACGTATAGTTCTGATCATAGCCATAAAATACGTCCATGGTTCTGATATTTTGTCTGTATTTTTGCACTGTATTAATATTTTCCATTTAGTGGCGATTGTTTCCATCGTAGCCTGTAAATAGAAACCAATGTCACTGACTTAAATGTAATTGAGGATAAAATTAAAATAACAGATATAACAGAATATTTTTTTCAACATGAACATCATCATCTAAACTAAAATTGAAAATATTTCAAATCAAGGTCATTTTTGATTTTAATGGCTCTAGTATCGTTAGTCAAAGTGCGACTTAAGACTCATTTTGCCAGATCGGATCACAAATGTGATTTAAGAAAAATGAACATTCAAGTAATGTTCGATATCCGAACTGCTGTGGATTTTGTGTGGCCTCTAACAACTTTAGTGATACTGAATGCTAGGGGAGGTGTACTATCTAGATATTCTGTGGTGTCATCACGAACGCATTGAGACATAAGGTGGATTACGTTTCATATTTGTAGCCTTTCCGAAGTAGGCCTATGGAGTACACAATTTTTGGATTTATTACGAGAAACGAAACTGGTACACATAGACGACCGCACACACATTCTCAGTCCCGGAGAATATGTACATCATTATAATAATAAAAATGAACTGTGTATTATTTTGTTTCCTTTTTCTTATGATGAAATTAAAAAAACATATTGAGAGCTGATATCTGAGAATTAAAAACTGCGTTATCGGCATTTCAAAGATTATATATATCAGCAAACAAGACACAAGGGACCCCTATGCTTCGGGTATTTTACATTTGCACACGGTTGTGTATGCAGGTAAGCTATGTGAACAAGCTTGAAATGAACAACTTTTTGTATTGATCATCCACCGCGTTGATTCGTGTTTACGACATTATTACGTAACATTGACCCATCAATCAATTGGACCTAACAAATTTATGAAATTATGACAGAAACCTCAATTCATGTTCGAGATTATCGATTACAATAATTTTGAAGTATTCATATTGCTACAAGTTATATCAAGGAGATAAGCTAAATGTACTGAGATTATAGGTAAGTGTGTTATAGTTCATACGTTGCTCATGAAAAAACACAACATAAGTTCTGATGCTAAACGATCAGTGAAAGCGTCATTTCGGACTTCATTGTCCAGGCACACGAGGTGTGTGTGAATGCTGGGACAACGTTGTACACATTAATACAGCACATAGTGATTCTATTCTGGCAGTGGTCAACCCTTCGTCACCGTAAAGTCTGTCTCTCAACATTTCCACAAAGTGGAACAATTATATTTTTTTAAAGTAGACCTATCCTTATAGTATTTTGAGGTAACACTAACTGATTAAGTAGGTGGTCGTCGCAATGTAAATATATTGGTTCAGTGAAGCAAAACGACCCAGCTGCTTTGACGAACCAATACAAGCACATTGATTCACACTTTTCTGCCTGGTTGGCTAGTCCGTGGAATATGTTGTAAAATAGTCCATCTACCAGAATACATTGACACAATTTTGCATAAAGTTTGGCTAACGTGTTCATTCAAGACGTTAGAAAAATAACAGAATTGAAAGTTTTTTACACATGTGATCAGATTTGTAACCTTAAACAAATTGTCTAAATTTTATCGTGCTTTGTAGCAATTGTTGAAAAGTACAGTATGATCTGCTGGAAATATGCAAATAAATTCAAAGATTTTGGATATGAATATTTATAGAAACAAGAGCAAAGAATTTAATCTGACTTTCGCTAAATTCTGATATTATTTTTCAATCTATCAGCTCCTATCCCTTCCAGTCTGATACAATTGCATGAGCTGCTAGAATACCAAATTAAAGTCAAACTCAAATCTCATCTGCTATCGCTGCGTAGGGTATTTGGCACACCGATTCCACAATTGACAAAGATATGAGTTTGCATTTCACTCTAACATAGTTTTTATGGATTAGTCGGGTCATGTTACGCCTCAGCTTGATGTGAAGATGATTAATATACTCTTTATTTTGTAAATCTCACACGACTACTATTTCTGCCATGGCGCCGTCATTATCTCACATGACTTCACCAGTGTCTACATAACCCATACTAATAAGTATTGTATAACCCTTTGCAAGTGTTTGTAGAGGATTAATGTTACTAGCTGTGCACTTAACAGCTGCTGCCTCCTGTCGACCAGTTCAGCACTATCGCCAAGCACAAGGTCACCTGGTGACTGGATTGTAACCGCAGCATTCATCGCTGACACGTTTCCTAAAGCCCCAAAGCTTAATAAACAGCATGCATGAAGCCCGGCGGCGCCGCCTAGTGTGGTTGAGATAACCAGTGTATCATGTTTTGTACAAAGTCACCAGGTGACTCTGTCCTAGGGTGATGCTGGTGAGCTAATCGCTAGAAGGCAGCATCTGACTGGTCATTCTGAGGCAATAATGATAGTAAGTCTAAATCCTGTCAGCCGAATCGGCTATCCACCAACAACAGCTAATAATTGTAGTTGTAGTAGGTAGTGATATATGATAATATGAATTAGACACTACCTAGACAAAACATTAGGTAAACTAGGCCAGGGTGACGTGAAGGTTAGACTATCTAGTCCTAGAATCCCATCCAGCTGCTGACATGAAGTTCTGTTGATATTTATTGAAAGGCCTGGGCTACCTACATTCAGACTATTTAGGGCTACCTAGACTAGATCTAAAAAATAAAAACACTACCTGGGTCGGTATTTACATTTCTACAGATTGATACACCCATCTCACCAAAAAACGTAGGCATTCCCATGTATCTGACGGTGCTTCCTTAATGGCCGTGTATTGAGATCGATAAATTGTCTGACCGGAAAGGCTCTAACAATAACAAAAACTTTTCCAAATAAAACATCTTTCGACCATTTACATAATAGCATAGTGTAGTCTAGATCTACTTCATTATTGTTGAAAACATATAAAAAAAGGCAGCACATTTATAAGATGTAGTCCAAGTTTTTTGTTGAACTAGACTAAATAAACTATATCAGTTTAGTGGAAATTGTGTTTGTTTTACAACTATTCGCAGACATTCAAGCGACCCGGATGCGGGCGATGAAATAAGCCATTTGGCACGTTTTTTTGCTGAATGGATATGTGATTGAGCTTTGACCTCAGTGATGAATTGTAGTTTGTAGATTTCGCTCATGACAAGCTCACTGTGTACGTCAGTCTAAACAAAATGTCAGGGCCCATTAGAGAATTCTTAGACCACAAACTATCAGTACTAACACTGTAAAAAATAGTTTGAATTTGCTATTGACCCCCGTGTTGCTGTAAGAGTTTGATCCATCACCTCGTGGGTCTTCTCATTATCAACTTCACCTCGGGATGGTGCTGTTTCTCTTATGGTACATATGCAGTCACATAGCTAATTCAGGAGACGTATGATCAATTCCTATTAGAAAAAAAGAGCACATAACTGACCAATTATTAGGATCACATTACCATTACTTGTACTATACATGGGCCGGTATGTTTAAGAGAGACTAGGTTGTCACTAAGAGAAGATAGAATACCGGGGATAGAATGTTAGGTGGAGGTGTTTTTTAACGCTGGCTCAGAATGGCCAGTCAGCTACTGCCCCTAGTGGCCCTAGTGAGCAGACAGGAACTATTGCTCAAACACAGAGCCACCTGGTGATTATGGTATATCGTGACTCTCATAGCCATTTTCCTAATACATGTCTGTCTGAGTCGCTCATACACGAGAATATCAATTATTTCTAAATGTATCTGAATTATTTTAATAATCAAGTAAAAAAAACGTGGTGTGGCGATGAGATGATCCCTGCAATAAAAGTTTTAATCATTTTAATGGTGAGACAAACTGAAAACATGCAGTGAATCCACAAAGACATTCCATCTGAAAACGATGTTGATCTATTTTATGAGACATGTGAGCTATGTTTTATCAAATTCTAATACAGTCAATTTCTTCATAAAATCACGGATTCGTCCGAGCTCAAATCAATCATCAGATTGGACTGAGCAAAATATTTCAGAAAACTCCCATACATATTTCAATTAATATAATGGGACAAAATTACTGAAAAATGTACCCGTTGTTCAAATAACAAGATCGCTAAAACAAATATGATACTGAGAAAAAGAAAAAAAATACGCTAAACTTAGAACGGATGTCTATTCTTCTGTCAAAACACTCATATGAGAACAGCCATAAGAAAATCTAAAATAAGACGCTGTAAAGTAAAAAAAATTGTAAAAATAAAATGATGAGTGAAATCAAACCGAAAGATGTCGAAAAAATAAAAATTGTCACCGAAATTGAAATAAGCTTCAATCAAAACACTGGCTTATACAATGAACAAATGCTTTTCTTGAGCTTATGTCACTTCGCGTGAACATATTTTGACCATCTATCAACTGAAACATGCAAATTTCAAATTAAAAAGATATCAACTATGTCTGAAGATCTAGCAGAACCAAGAAATTGTTCAGATAATAATGTTTACAAGTAGCATAATATCTTTGCTAAGTACGGCATGTTATTTATATCTGACAATGTCAAAAGTCAAAAAGAATTTTTGATGTTGAAGTTGGGAATCTAAAGTGACATGTTTCGTTTGTCTAGTTTGGTAGGGTACTATTATATATCTACTTCTAAATTAATTGTTTTTATTGTTTTGTTATATTATCACGATAAAAATAAAATTTAGTTTAAAATATTTCCTTTAAAATATTTGTTCTCATCTAATAAAATAAAACATTTCCTAGCTTCTCATAAATAACGTACAGCTGTTTCAAATCTGTTGACATTAAATGATGCTCAAATAGGTTTAATTGTCTTGTAAAGACTGTACATTATATGGTATTTTCATCTTTCGCCTAAGTAATGCGCAATGTAATGTTGAAATATTCAACACTTTCTTCAAAGTCTATATTTTGGGTCATCATTCCCCACTTCATGTTAATATCCACATTTCCTAAAAGCAATACATTTTGTCCACTTGTAAGTATGTTAATTTACAAAAAAACCCTAACTTTCAGTCAAAGTAATGTAATATAGTAAATAACACATTTCACTCCAACTAATGTATTTTTTGTTTAAAATATCCATGAACAAATATGTCCTAGCAATATTTTCTTTTAAGTAATGCCCGTATGTTACATTTAAAAAAAAATTTATCCAAGTAATTTACATTTTGTTAACTCATTTCGCACTATATTTTGAATTCCAAATTGTTTTATTCTGAAATAAAAAAAATGTGACAAAATTGTTTACATTTCTTTCTAGAGATCTCTTAGTTTGACTCTATTCAAATAATTCACACTTGGTAAAAAATACATACATTTCCAGATAATCTACATTTGTCTAAAATATTTCACATTTTCTTTCAAGTGCTCCACATTTTCCTATAAATAATCTATATTTCCTTATAAATATTTCTAACCTACTTCAAATCATTTTTTTGATAAACAAATCACAACGATATAATTGTATATAATACTGTAACATTAGATTACGCTTTGAGCAAGGATAATAGGTATTAAGTATTATATAAGCGGGATATGTGATTTTTCAACAGGAAATTTGAAAAATATTTTGCATTATTCAAAGGTAGATGTTTTAAAAGAAAGTGTGAAATATTTCAAACGTCATTTAAACACCCCCCGTTTGTATGTTATCTGGATAAAATGTGTTTAAATCCCAGTAATATAAGTATTACCAAGAAAGCGAGAAACATTTCTGACACAATTAGTATTACTGGGAAGGACATGTTTAATAGTGGTCAACATAACATAATGTACTTCGTCTCAACTGAACTCGACTCTCAACTTTAACACTTGGGGATATATACCATGTATTTGATTATTTCATTTACACAGACGTGTAAATACTTGTTAGTTGTCGTAGATTAAGTCAATAAATACATTTACTTAGATAATAATTAAATAAAAAGACATCAAATAAGATCTGTGCAGACAAAGTTGGTCGCGATTTCGCACGTAACTAATTGTGTCAAATGGGTTCTATTTTAAATTCTCAGTACAGAATAAAGTTGTATGGCTTAAATAAAGAAAATCACATTTTGGAAACAAACATATTTTATTCATGTAAAACGTAACATATCTGTATATCACATTGCAATTATGTTGTAAAATATATAGTTGTAAATTTAAATATGTCATTCATTATCTGGCCAGCAGACTTCATGACAAAAAACACAAGATGTGTCATTATTTGCATTATTATCACATTATTATTGCATAATAAATGTCCTTCACCAATAGTTATAGTATAACATCTAAATTGCTATATAAGTCACACACATGTCTTTGAGACAATGTCCATTGTTAGAGTGATCTACTTTCTAAAGTTGTTTAATTTCAATAAAAAATGACATCTTTGTGTTACAAAAATAGGTTTTTAACCGTAAGTCAAAAAACAATATATGTTTGTGGTAACGTGCGTTGTTAATGTGCTTTAAATTCTAAATTTGTGAAAGATGTTAACCAAATATTACATCTTGATTTCAGAAAAAAACGTTTAAGTTGTCAATTAACGTGTTTAGTGGCGAGAATGTTTACATGTATCAATTGAAAGCTTACTTAATGGATTTAACTTTTAATACGTCGTAGAAAGATAACATATTATAAACAAAACAAACATATTCTGGAATAATTAAACCATGTCATACATTCCATGTATCATGGAAATTCAATGGTTGATAGATGTGTCAGATCATACATACCTTCAATTTCTAATATATCTATGAAAATAAAAAGCTCGCTTATTCAAGCGTAATGATCAATATAGATGTGGTTACAGCTCAGATATTTCAAGATTTGAACGTTTTGCGAAAACATAAAACAGCTTACATGAGTATATTGTGTTATGTTTCATAAAATACAAGCCCGTATAATAAAATAATATCATTCAATATGTCGTATTGCTGAACAATAAAATAATACAAATATAGAAACACAAATATTCTCTTTCTCATAAAAGTATTTCAAATAAAATATTTCAATTTAGCAAATATACAATATCCAACCACGATTATCACAATAAACGAAGGTATAACTATAGATGCAAGATAACTTTCAGCAGGTATGCATGTATCTGATCGCAATAATACAAGTACAACAATATATAAAAAAATAAATTTTATCGTAACCGTGTCATAATTTCATTTCGAAACATTTCAACGGTTTGCTATGTCAAACAACCTTCAAAATGTTACAAAAGCTACAAAATAAAAACATGTTTTTCAGTTTGTTTTATGATTCGTGATGATGATATGCTGCCCCAGATAATGCCGAATCATAGTGGTAATCTGAAAACAAAAAATAAAATGTTTAGCTGAAAAAAGTAAAATGTTTAGTTAGCGTCATTTCTATTTTTCATAATTATGGTTTGTGTAGTCTATGCAATTGTAAGGAAGGATAATACTGACAAATACTATATCATTTCAGGGTCTTTATAAATGGGATCAATGCTTATATTAATTATTGTACTGTTGTCATTATTCAATAAATATAACGTCATTATAGCTGTTAATCCTGGGGCTGACTTTGAGAACTAAGCTAAATACAGAGTTCCTGTACCCCCCCCCCCCTCCCACCAAAAGAACATAGGTTTCTCACTATTTTATCTTTATTTGGCTCATATGTAACTAGTTTTAAACATTACCCCTCTAGAAAAGTGTCCGATCGAAAAAAAGCCTTTTGTAAAAAAAAGTTTACTCTTTTTTTTTGCCTCGGTAAACACAAATTGTTACACTTCAATATTATTTGTATATAATTATACTGTTTATACAGTAAAATACGTAACAGTTAAAATTTAGCAATATTTATTATGGTGTTTGTCAGCTACAAAGGTACAAATGGCAATGTTCTCATTTTTTGAAAGGGGTGAAGTTTTTATAATAAAAGCTGTTGGACCCAAAGAAACAGAAAATGCCACAACACTTCTTTTAGGGGTGCAGCAAAATCTATTTTTTTTATAATCATCACACCAGGACTATGTAAAATGAGTGATAATCAACTAAACATGAACCAATAATACAATTTAAATTGAGATTCTTAAAAAAATAGGAGTTTTCCTGCTTCCGCTATTAATACACCATTTGCCAATATTTTGTATGTTTATACCAACATCTTATATGTAAAGACTACAACAAATGATATTATTGTGAAAAAAATATCCAATTTATTAATATGGGTATTTAAAAATTGGGTTATTTTATTATTTATTAAAAAAAGATGCTTTTGGACGTTGCTGTTATAATGTCGCCCACATGACAAAGTCTAATATCTTACTGTTGTAGCGGGTTAGATACAAAACTTTATACTATCTTAACATATTTACCATTGATTAAATTTTACATCTAGTTTACTAAAACACAATTGCAAGTGTAAATCTGGAAGCAAAAAATAGTCACCCACTTGATACTCTCTGTCTTCTATATAACATGTTTAAATAATTAATGTCCACTTTTTACAATATGTCATGGTAATCAGGTGCCAATGTATTTTGTGTTATTCTTAAACTTATATGACACATACCAGCAAAAGTACAGGATAATTAAAAGTGATTTTAGATCAAAAAGAAAACTTCTTATAATAAACATTTATTGCGAGAGCACTCACATACCCACACTATCCTGGCACCAATCAATCCCATCAGATTAAAGCAGAAGTCTCACTGACATCAACCACAGCATTAGACAGGAGGTGGCAAAATTCACCATATCTGTAAAATGTAATACCACTTGTTGTTAGCGCATTCTTAAAGCTAGTTCTCGCGTAGCTCTCATTTGAAATGTTGTCCTGATGAAATAATAAAATAATGAATAATCTACAGTTGTATAATTTACTTTTAAGACGCACTATATTATTGATTCAATGTATCGCATTATATGTGTTGACAAAAAACAACATAACATAATACCAAAATGTCTTACTTCCTCCATTTTCTTCTTCTTCTGGTGTGGTGACAAGTATACAAATAAAAATAATAAAAAATATGAACATTTGGTAACACACATATTGGAGTAAATCGATATATTTTTAGTGAGAAGCCAAAAATGTTTTTATATATTTACACAACGCTAGTGTTCAATACTAATGTAACTGCCTTTGAATATTGTAAGCAACAATGAGAAAACATATTCCATGGTAGATATAGTTACGTTGCAATTAGTTATTTGAATTTAAATATATATAGATAGAGGTAATTTTTCAAACATCCAGTCGAATACTTACAAAAGAGTTAAATGTGCATCGACTTTGCTAGTGATGCATCTATATCACCCCCATATTCTCTGGTCTAAGAACCCGGTGTGTTTTACTGGCGATGTTCACAGTTGCATTAACTATTATTAACTATTAACTATTATTATTATGGCTTTCAGTGCTTTGATTGTTGCGAATACATCTACATTCCATGAGTGATTAACTAGAAATGTGCCAATAGTTGTTATATATCTCGATATCGCCATTAAATGACACAAATTAGCTAAATGTATAAGCATATTCACTGGTAAATTATTTTTATAAAATGAACAAGTGATATAATCTGTTTCAAACTGTTTATAAGATTTGTTTATTTGCGTTGATCTAAGATGTTTTTAAATGTTTCATAGTTTAAAAAAAAATCAAGACACCGTTCACTTGAATATGATACAGATTATCATTGTAATAAATAATTTGAATTGTCATTATATAACAACGTATGCAAAAATGAACACCATTAGATATTGATTTTTAAACAATGTATACTCATTCTATCTGATGCAGCTGTGTTGTAGATATAACTCTTACCGGGGCACGTTTCAGCCTCGTTGTCCCCGCAATCTGCCGTGACTTTTGAACTATCCTTGCACGTTGCCGTGTCCCCTAAAAGTAACAAAATAGTGATTAGGTAATTCATATACTAGTACACATATGTATTAATAAGTTAGTTGATCAAATGAATAAATGAGTGAACAAATGAACGAATGAATGGATGGGTTTTTAGGCCATCTTTGTGAACATGTGGGCTAAAATGAGCCAGCATAACCTCCTGAAGATAGTGAGATGAATGAGATGATACTGCCCTCCAGACACAGCATTCGAAATTCGTACCCTGGCGGTTTGAGTCCAAGCACGCTACCTCTCGGTCACATAGGCTACCCACAATATTGAATCTTTACAAGTGAGCGGGGAAGAAACTTATGTTTCTTTGGAACCTAAATGCCAGAGCGGCCGACGAGTCCGCGATGTCTGACTTTCCAGGCAGGAAGCTTTAACCACTGCACCAGGGCAAAAAATGTAATGAATGGGGTTTTAGGCCACCTCTGTGCACATATAGGCCAAACTGGGCCAGGAGAAGCTCCTGAGGATGGTGAGATGAATGAGATGACACTGCCCTCCAGACACAGGATTCGAAATTCGAGCCCTGGTGGTCTGAGGCCGAGTATTCTACCTCTCAGTCACGGAGGCTCCCCACAATATTGAATCTTTACGAGTGAGCGGGGATGAAACATTTTGTTCTTTGAAACTTGAAGGCCAGTGTGGGATTCGAACCCGCGATATCCGACTTTCCAAGCAGGCAGCTTAACCACTGCACCAGGTAGTCTAGTCGAAAAATAGGGTTCCCGTGCACCCTCGGAAATATACTTCTAATTAGTGTATATAGCTTGGAAAAAACCCGTAGAAAACGATTAGCTATGTTAACAAGCTGAAAAAATGTCCCTAGTGCCATTTTTATGCAAATTTGTGCCGCCATTACCGAAAAATGTATATTAAGTTATAGCTGGGTCAATATCATAGATAACGGCACAATAATGGTCTCTACACCCATGTTTTGGGGGTCAAAAAAGACGATAAAACCATTTTTAGCGTGATCTTATGTGTTTCAGACAATAAAGTAGGCAAAATAGCGCCGCCTTTGCCAGAAAATGTATATTTAGTTATAGCTCGGTCAATATCACAGATAACGGCACAATAATGGTCTCTACACCCATGTTTTGAGGGTCAAATATTATAATAAAAGTGATCTTATGTGTTTCAGAAAATTTAGTATGCAAATTAGCGCCGCCATTACCGAAAAATGTATATCTATTTATAGCTCAGTAAATATCACAGATCACAGCACAACAAGGGTGTCTACACCCATGTTTTGAGGGTCAATGAAGACAGTAAAACCATCTTTAGTGTGATCTGGTGTGTTGGAGAAAAAATAGTATGCAAATTAGTGCCACCATATGTCGCTCAGTAGGATTATCGTTGATAACTGAACAGTTAAACATTTCTATCCATAAGTTGTTAGTAAACACAAATAAAATAACATCAGTCCGAAAATGATTTTAATGTCTTCATCGACCCTCAAAACATGGGTGTAGACTCTTTTTGTGACGTGATCTGAGATATTGACTGAGCTATAAATAGATATACATTTTTTTGTAATGGCCACATGACGAGATCAGCCTATCACCTCGTCATTCAATTGTTATTTAAATTAGTAAGTAGAATAGCATACATAAATCGAATATTCAAGAGAATTATATTTGACATTTAAAAATATTACCGTCACATTTGATCCAGGAGCATCCTGTGATGTCACAGCATTTTGCGAGGTCATCACCACCAGAGCAATCTACAGAAGCTGTAATATAAAACAAGTAAACATCATGGTAAACACAGATGGCAACAGAAAAAAACCCACATTGGTGTCATGAAAAACGAAGGTGAACCATTTGTTAGCATAATTACTTATAATAACAATGTTATATAACGGAAACGGAAATAACCTTTCCGTCTTTCAGTTAATGTGTAAAAGAGTTTACCTGCTATATTATGATGCTGTAACATTTTAAAAGTTAAGAAGGTTTTAACAGTTCAGAAATGGTTCAGAAATGGAAATATCTTAATATTCACATATGATACAGATTACCATTGTAATAAATAATTTGAATTGTCATTATATAACAACGTATGCAAAAATGAACACCATTAGATATTGATTTTTAAACAATGTATACTCATTCTATCTGATGCAGCTGTGTTGTAGATATAACTCTTACCGGGGCACGTTTCAGCCTCGTTGTCCCCGCAATCTGCCGTGACTTTTGAACTATCCTTGCACGTTGCTGTGTCCCCTAAAAGTAACAAAATAGTGATTAGGTAATTCATATACTAGTACACATATGTATTAATAAGTTAGTTGATCAAATGAATAAATGAGTGAACAAATGAACGAATGAATGGATGGGTTTTTAGGCCATCTTTGTGAACATGTGGGCTAAAATGAGCCAGCATAACCTCCTGAAGATAGTGAGATGAATGAGATGATACTGCCCTCCAGACACAGCATTCGAAATTCGTACCCTGGCGGTTTGAGTCCAAGCACGCTACCTCTCAGTCACATAGGCTACCCACAATATTGAATCTTTACAAGTGAGCGGGGAAGAAACTTATGTTTCTTTGGAACCTAAATGCCAGAGCGGCCGACGAGTCCGCGATGTCTGACTTTCCAGGCAGGAAGCTTTAACCACTGCACCAGGGCAAAAAATGTAATGAATGGGGTTTTAGGCCACCTCTGTGCACATATAGGCCAAACTGGGCCAGGAGAAGCTCCTGAGGATGGTGAGATGAATGAGATGACACTGCCCTCCAGACACAGGATTCGAAATTCGAGCCCTGGTGGTCTGAGGCCGAGTATTCTACCTCTCGGTCACGGAGGCTCCCCACAATATTGAATCTTTACGAGTGAGCGGGGAAGAAACATTTTGTTCTTTGAAACTTGAAGGCCAGTGTGGGATTCAAACCCGCGATATCCGACTTTCCAAGCAGGCAGCTTAACCACTGCACCAGGTAGTCTAGTCGAAAAATAGGGTTCCCGTGCACCCTCGGAAATATACTTCTAACTAGTGTATATAGCTTGGAAAAAAACCGTAGAAAACGATTAGCTATGTTAACAAGCTGAAAAAATGTCCCTAGTGCCATTTTTATGCAAATTTGTGCCGCCATTACCGAAAAATGTATATTAAGTTATAGCTGGGTCAATATCATAGATAACGGCACAATAATGGTCTCTACACCCATGTTTTGGGGGTCAAAAAAGACGATAAAACCATTTTTAGCGTGATCTTATGTGCTTCAGACAATAAAGTAGGCAAAATAGCGCCGCCTTTGCCAGAAAATGTATATTTAGCTATAGCTCGGTCAATATCACAGATAACGGCACAATAATGGTCTCTACACCCATGTTTTGAGGGTCAAAGATTATAATAAAAGTGATCTTATGTGTTTCAGAAAAATTTGTATGCAAATTAGCGCCGCCATTACCGAAAAATGTATATCTATTTATAGCTCAGTAAATATCACAGATCACAGCACAACAAGGGTGTCTACACCCATGTTTTGAGGGTCAAATATTATAATAAAAGTGATCTTATGTGTTTCAGAAAATTTAGTATGCAAATTAGCGCCGCCATTACCGAAAAATGTATATCTAAGCATAGCTCAGTAAATATCACAGATCACAGCACAACAAGGGTGTCTACACCCATGTTTTGAGGGTCAATGAAGACAGTAAAACCATCTTTAGGGTGATCTGGTGTGTTGGAGAAAAAATAGTATGCAAATTAGTGCCACCATATGTCGCTCAGTAGGATTATCGTTGATAACTGAACAGTTAAAGATTTCTATCCATAGGTTGTTAGTAAACACAATTAAAATAACATCAGTCCGAAAATGATTTTAATGTCTTCATCGACCCTCAAAACATGGGTGTAGACTCTTTTTGTGACGTGATCTGAGATATTGACCGAGCTATAAATAGATATACATTTTTTGGTAAAGGCCACATGACGAGATCAGCCTATCACCTCGTCATTCAATTGTTATTTAAATTAGTAAGTAGAATAGCATACATAAATCGAATATTCAAGAGAATTATATTTGACATTTAAAAATATTACCGTCACATTTGATCCAGGAGCATCCTGTGATGTCACAGCATTTTGCGAGGTCATCACCACCAGAGCAATCTACAGAAGCTGTAATATAAAACAAGTAAACATCATGGTAAACACAGATGGCAACAGAAAAAAACCCACATTGGTGTCATGAAAAACGAAGGTGAACCATTTGTTAGCATAATTACTTATAATAACAATGTTATATAACGGAAACGGAAATAACCTTTCCGTCTTTCAGTTAATGTGTAAAAGAGTTTACCTGCTATATTATGATGTTGTAACATTTTAAAAGTTAAGAAGGTTTTAACAGTTCAGAAATGGTTCAGAAATGGAAATATCTTAATATTCACATATGATACAGATTACCATTGTAATAAATAATTTGAATTGTCATTATATAACAACGTATGCAAAAATGAACACCATTAGATATTGATTTTTAAACAATGTATACTCATTCTATCTGATGCAGCTGTGTTGTAGATATAACTCTTACCGGGGCACGTTTCAGCCTCGTTGTCCCCGCAATCTGCCGTGACTTTTGAACTATCCTTGCACGTTGCTGTGTCCCCTAAAAGTAACAAAATAGTGATTAGGTAATTCATATACTAGTACACATATGTATTAATAAGTTAGTTGATCAAATGAATAAATGAGTGAACAAATGAACGAATGAATGGATGGGTTTTTAGGCCATCTTTGTGAACATGTGGGCTAAAATGAGCCAGCATAACCTCCTGAAGATAGTGAGATGAATGAGATGATACTGCCCTCCAGACACAGCATTCGAAATTCGTACCCTGGCGGTTTGAGTCCAAGCACGCTACCTCTCAGTCACATAGGCTACCCACAATATTGAATCTTTACAAGTGAGCGGGGAAGAAACTTATGTTTCTTTGGAACCTAAATGCCAGAGCGGCCGACGAGTCCGCGATGTCTGACTTTCCAGGCAGGAAGCTTTAACCACTGCACCAGGGCAAAAAATGTAATGAATGGGGTTTTAGGCCACCTCTGTGCACATATAGGCCAAACTGGGCCAGGAGAAGCTCCTGAGGATGGTGAGATGAATGAGATGACACTGCCCTCCAGACACAGGATTCGAAATTCGAGCCCTGGTGGTCTGAGGCCGAGTATTCTACCTCTCAGTCACGGAGGCTCCCCACAATATTGAATCTTTACGAGTGAGCGGGGAAGAAACATTTTGTTCTTTGAAACTTGAAGGCCAGTGTGGGATTCGAACCCGCGATATCCGACTTTCCAAGCAGGCAGCTTAACCACTGCACCAGGTAGTCTAGTCGAAAAATAGGGTTCCCGTGCACCCTCGGAAATATACTTCTAATTAGTGTATATAGCTTGGAAAAAAACTGTAGAAAACGATTAGCTATGTGAACAAGCTGAAAAAATGTCCCTAGTGCCATTTTTATGCAAATTTGTGCCGCCATTACCGAAAAATGTATATTAAGTTATAGCTGGGTCAATATCATAGATAACGGCACAATAATGGTCTCTACACCCATGTTTTGGGGGTCAAAAAAGACGATAAAACCATTTTTAGCGTGATCTTATGTGTTTCAGACAATAAAGTAGGCAAAATAGCGCCGCCTTTGCCAGAAAATGTATATTTAGGTATAGCTCGGTCAATATCACAGATAACGGCACAATAATGGTCTCTACACCCATGTTTTGAGTGTCAAAGATTATAATAAAAGTGATCTTATGTGTTTCAGAAAATTTAGTATGCAAATTAGCGCCGCCATTACCGAAAAATGTATATCTATTTATAGCTCAGTAAATATCACAGATCACAGCACAACAAGGGTGTCTACACCCATGTTTTGAGGGTCAATGAAGACAGTAAAACTATCTTTAGGGTGATCTGGTGTGTTGCAGAAAAAATAGTATGCAAATTAGTGCCACCATATGTCGCTCAGTAGGATTATCGTTGATAACTGAACAGTTACAGATTTCTATCCATAGGTTGTTAGTAAACACAATTAGAATAACATCAGTCCGAAAATGATTTTAATGTCTTCATCGACCCTCAAAACATGGGTGTAGACTCTTTTTGTGACGTGATCTGAGATATTGACTGAGCTATAAATAGATATACATTTTTTGGTAATGGCCACATGACGAGATCAGCCTATCACCTCGTCATTCAATTGTTATTTAAATTAGTAAGTAGAATAGCATACATAAATCGAATATTCAAGAGAATTATATTTGACATTTTAAAATATTACCGTCACATTTGATCCAGGAGCATCCTGTGATGTCACAGCATTTTGCGAGGTCATCACCACCAGAGCAATCTACAGAAGCTGTAATATAAAACAAGTAAACATCATGGTAAACACAGATGGCAACAGAAAAAAAACACATTGGTGTCATGAAAAACGAAGGTAAACCATTTGTTAGCATAATTACTTATAATAACAATGTTATATAACGGAAACGGAAATAACCTTTCCGTCTTTCAGTTAATGTGTAAAATAGTTTACCTGCTATATTATGATGTTGTAACATTTTAAAAGTTAAGAAGGTTTTAACAGTTCAGAAATGGTTCAGAAATGGAAATATCTTAATATTCAAGACGTCACTTTCTTAATGAAATATAATAATATTATCTGGGAATAGACAATATTCTAAATCATGATGACAATCAACACATAACGTTGATTATTTGAATTATCATGGTATTTGATATGAAGGTTTTAATTACACTAACTTTTGCACTCTGCCCATATACATCCTTGTGCACAACATTTGTCTTCGTCAGATTCGTCTGCGCATGTGCCACTAGCTAAAGCATAATATGAAATTATAAATTTAAATACATTAAGGAGGGCAATCAGAGGCATCGTTTTTTTAAAATAAATGTATGTGCATGTTGATATCATAATAACAATAAGTTAAGTTGTTTATTAGAAATAACCACCTCTAAATTAAATATCATTTAAACCTGGTACAACCAAAAAAGTTCAGAAAAATGATGGGAATTGTTTTACACGTATTGAGGAGCTGCAGAGATGGATTTTAGGTACAGGGCAGTTGTGGGGAGGGATAATTCAGTCACCAAATTGTATTTAGCATTCTTATGACAATCTTTCATACTTCGTTGGAAACTCTCAATCTCTATGAAAAATGTAGTCTGTTGATACAATTGAATTACAATGCCTCACTGCCGAATAGTAAACGATCTTTTTGTGAGGGACTAATTACCTTATTAATCAGAATTAGTGGTAAAAGGTGTATGTATCTGCAAAGGGCATTACCTATCTATAATAGTTATTGTCGATTGTATGTCCAAAGTAACTGGCCATAAGCACATTTCTTGTTGATTTATTCTAAATCCGGAATCATTCATTCTGGTTCTACTAACCATTTTAGCCAATAATACTATCTTTAGTAGAGCACGAAAAATTGGTTTTTAGACAAATTTAAAGCAAAACAGGTTGAATCGACCTCTATAATAATAATTAGGTTATACAATTATTTTAGACAACTTTTAAACAAAACAGGTTGATCAACCTCTATGATAATAATTAGGTTATACAATTATTTAATTCACCTTGAAAAAACTTTTTTCACCAGGTATCAGTACTGGGTACGGACGTGACCTTTCAGATATATTAGCTATTAGCTATTGGCCTGTGAGCAAATACATAATATAGTGCAAAATATACAATATGTGCGGTGTCTGAGCGAGAGGTACCAATTGCAATTGCAAAGTACCAATTGCAAACAAAATTATTTGTCATTCTTAAAAATATGTGTCTGTGCATGTTATGTGTTATTTCGTGTTTTGTGAAATACTTTAGCACAAAATTCCTCACCAGCATTAGAACATTCGCTAGTTTGCCACATACAACCATCAACATTCTCACATGAATCCTTGTCGCCTTCACAAGCTGGAAAAAAGTCAGTCCACTAGTATTTTTTATTAATGTATGGCAAGTGATTCACATTGACTATTTAAATACTTAAGTCATACATTTATACGATGAGAAATACTATAATACGATAAGCGAAGTTAAGCTTATCAGTCAATATAATTGATTGAGTTATCCAGGTCTATAGCTATGTTATTGCTGAATTATTTTGACACGGACTTTTTGCATTATATCCCAATGATATGCCAGCTAACACTGGGTGATGCGCTAATGATGGTTTCATGTTGGGTAAGCGTCATATATGACGATTTCTGTCGTTCAATAATGTGAATATCTAGGGGTTAAAATCACACAACTTAAATCCAATTTTTGGGTGGGGAGTCTCTATAGTTTTGCTGTGATGTGACGATTTTAAGTGCGAAATCTATGCACCATGTCACTATTAAATTGGGCCAAAACATCAATTGGCACACAATTTTGAAACGAAATAATGCTGACGTGTCACCCTTACGCTAAATGGGCATTATAATTGTAACAATGTTTTTGTGTCACAATAGATTAATATACATATTGAATTCATATTGTATAATTATATGTTGCCCGGTGGCTTATCTATGTCAAATGTCAAGGCTTGAATAATATAATAAACAATGTCGTTGTCGTCACATCTGGATATCTATAAATCTCGTCCCCTTGAAGGTAGAATGTGCTAAACTGCGACTTTGTAAATTGGCAGTTTGACATTTATTAACTTCAAGGGAACGAAATGGTCGTTCATTTCAAGTTGTGATACCATGTGAAATGTTGTGGATTATTCTGAGATTATTCTGCCAATTTCTAAATTATTTATTTTGTTGATACGTTTGGCTTTATGACAATTATTATAAATAAACCACCTAATAAACCACTTTGTGAGTTATTGAATTTTACATAACCATATGCTTACATCCCCCATTATCACATGAGGATGCCGTAAACGAACAGCCATCATCTGAGGTACAAGTGGCTGCATCATCTCCATCACAAGCAACGCCTGAGTGAAATAAATAAAAAATACAGCTAAAAACAATAATGATCAATCCCATGAAACTTAAAAGTTGCACACTACCTTATTACTTGAAAAATACGATAATATTCAAGTGATAGAAAATGTTTCATTTCAAAATACTCCCAGTAAGTCATTTTACAAGCATTCTAATACATCACCTTTTGGTTTGCATGGTGTGTCCTTCTTCTTGCACACTGTGGGTGCGGCGTCACAGGCTGCAGCGGTGTCGTATGTATCACATTCATCTGAAATCAGAATCAGCGTGGTTTCCATTTGTAAATCATGGAAATGCCACTATTTTGATGTGTATTTAATTATCATGTACCCTGTATATTGATTAAAAACTGATATTTACACATAGCCAAGTCCGCTTAGCTAACTTTTAGAAATGTAAAAAATAATTTGTGAAATTTATTACAAATGAATCACAGATGACGTTTAACTATACAATAAAATGTGTCATTTTAGTGTAGAATGAGTTAATTCATTCAGATACCGAACAAAAATAACATAATACACTGATCCAATGATGGGTTAATATTAGTAGTAGTGGTAGCAGTAGTAATAGCAGTAGTAGAAACATCATAGAGATGGATATTGAATAAATACATGACTTAATTAGATTTTAGATCATATGTGTGCATATGCATGCTAAACTGTACCAGGAAAACCTTCTGAGAATAGGGACAGGAATCAGATGGCCCTATCCTCTAGACACACATTTAGAAATTCAGAAGTGATGTATGTGACAAAAATGTCAATGATATAAAAAATCACTGAGGCTCAAATGTGAGCGACGAAATATGTTTTATTTTGTAGTTTGACCTCATTGATGAGGTGCAGTAAATATTTTGTTGTATGATATATTTGTATGTATCTCTGGTGGATATCACAGGCTTCATCACAGTTTATTTATAGCAATACTCATTTATAGCAACATTAAAAATACCAGCTCACATATATATTATAGGCCTACAGACTAATTTCGATAATATTTTGAAAAACTGAAAATAGTTTTTCTCAGTTATTTCAATAAAATTATTTTTCACACAGTAATGTTTATTTTACCTCTTCATGTACGGGTTAGTTTATTTTAATTTAATGTTTGCCTTCTTCTATTCTATTCCGTTGTCTACCTTGGTATGTAGCGCAGATGGGAGGGATGACAATTTGACTAAACTGGTTGTAGTTTGAGTTACGTATTGAAGTCATAACTCAAGTTAGAAAAGTTATCTGTTATAATAGTGTTCTTACCGGAACATGTATTGGCATCCCATTTGCACCCGCTCTTATCACTGCACTTTTTTGCAGGGTCTTTAAAGTCCGCACAAGCACCTGAATGCAACCAAATAAGTATGATATTTACATTTCATATTTAAAATGAAAAAAATTATGATAAATATAAATCACCTTGTATACAGAACAATATTATGGTCCAGGTGTCGTACTTGGCACCAAATTTAGGTTACAAAATATTTGTTTTGGGGCGATTAAACACGTGAAGTGTGTGTTACAGAATGATAAGATACATTGTAAGTCCCAAGCTTTTGTTTATGGTTTTGTACGGGATCTTAAGATATATTGTGAATCCTAAGATTGTGCGTGTATTGATTTGTTGTGAAAAGAGAAACAAGATGGAAATTTGAATGTTTTGTGTTTTATTTTGTCTATTACGGATCTTTTAGGCAATCCGTAACATGGTGCCCGGACCCGGGAAGTTGGAAAATGATGATATTCCCGCCTTGTTAATATTGTGTTGAATGTGAACTGTTTATTTGAAAAATCGCACTTAATTCTAAGCTAAGTTCGTCAGTGAGCGATGATACATCAATAACACAATAGCTTGAACTGAACTGTTCTAAGATTGAGTAATAACTGTGAAATCTGTTACTAGTGATGCTAACTATTTCAATTTTTATAATTAGCCTATTCATCTGACGTTGGACCAACATTGGTTCAGAACTGTACCTGTGAATTGTTGATCAGTTGGCACAACATTGACCCAGAACTGTACCTATTAATTTTTGCTGATTACTGTAAAGGCTCAAAAGATGGCTGATTTGAAAACGTTGAAAAGAGCCCGTGCAGTGGCGAGAGGTTGGGTCACACGTTTGGTGAAAACTATACAGGCATTAGATGAAAAGGCAGCAGACAGTGTCGAAGTAGAAGAAGCGATTGCAGATTTTGATGCCCGTCTTGTGACGTTGGATGAGGCTCAGAGAGCCGTAGAAATGGAATTGCCGGATGCAGATCTTGATGCAGACCTCGATAGGGCGGGGGTATTCAGAGACAAAGCCAAAACTGCACGGAAGAGGGCAAGTCGTCTACTTTTAAAATTGTCCCCTGTGATAGAGAATGAATATGCTGTCTCTGAGAATGTCCAACAGGCTGTAAAACTACCAAAACTTGTAACTACCTAAATTCTCAGGCGACATCATTGAGTGGCAGACTTTCTGGGACAAATTTAAAGCTACCGTCGACTCTTCAGAACTGCCAGTTATCACAAAGTTTACTTATCTGCAATCACTGCTTGTAGGAGAAGCTGACGTCTCTATTAGTGGACTCGCACTGACTAGTGCGAATTATACCATTGCCTGTAAGGTTCTTGAAGACAGATTTGGTAAAAAAGAACAGATTATTTTTGCTCATATCCAAGCATTGCTGAACATGTCTATGCCCACTGTGGGTTCGCGCGTGCAAAATTTGAGAAGCTTGCAAGACAAACTCTTGAGTCATGTGCGCTGCTTAGAGACTATGGATGTTAAAGGTGACACTTACGGTCTTTTTTTTACTCCCGTGATTTTAAGCAGATTGCCTAATGACATCAGGATGAAATGGGCGCGTGAAGGCGCTGGTATGGGAAGTGACTTGGAGTGGCTTCTTTCCTTTCTTAAAAAGGAGATAGAGAGGAGAGAAAGGGTTGATGTATTCAGTACTTCCGAAGTTGTGAAACAAAGTGCGAATTCCATTACCAGTAAACGTTCAGATAGACGCGACGAGGAAAAGCGAAGAAAGCCACAGATGGCAACTGCTTCTGCATTGAAAAACACTTCTGAAGTTGACCAATCCTGTGGGTTTTGTAATAATGGACATCCTTCAAAAACTTGCAGGAATTTACTACGTAATGATATATCAGTTAGACAAAACATGATTAAAGAAGCAGGTTTATGTTTCAGGTGCTTAGAGAAAGGTCATATTGCTTCGAAATGTTCCAAATGTAATGGCCGTCATCATTATGTGTGTTGCTATCAAATGAGTAAAGGTGATAATTATACAGGTGATAACAGAGCTAACTCAATGAACACAATACCTAAACAATTAGATATGTCACGTGTAGGGGTTGCTGGCTCTGACAAAATATCTTCTAAATGTTCAATTTTACAAACTGCAAGTGTATATGTTTGCCTGCAGGGGCGTGAGACAAAGGCCACTTTGCTCTGATAGTGGGGCCGACCGTTCATATGTTATTAGTGCATTGATAAAAAGGGCTGACCTGAAGGGGACCAGTGCTCACACCTGTAACATTACCTTTGCTGCCTTTGGGGGTGGAAAGTCTGATAATCAAAGGTGCAATGTGTTTAACTTACATGTCAAGGGTGCCTGTGGCGGGTTCCAGTCACTTGAGCTATTTTCTGCAGTTGAGGTCCCCGTTATATGTACGCCATTGCCTAAAAATAATGTGCCTATTTCCTTGTTACAAACATTGGGGAAAGTGGAGTGGGCTGATCATTATTCTTCCTCGGGTAATGAACAAGTGTCCATTGATATAATAATAGGGCTTGACAATTATTGGAGATTTATTAAATCTGGGATTGTACATATAGCTGAGGGTTTAGTTGCTCAAGAGTCAGTATTTGCATGGGTATTGTCGGTGTCTTGCCAAGCTAGTTCCATTAGTCCACTGTCTCATCAGCTGCTCTGTATGTGTGATACCCCTGATTCAACTCTTAGATCTTTCTGGGAGAGCTAGAGTCCATAGACATAGCTTGTGAAGATGGCTCCAGTGGTACCTTGGCGACATTTAATGAGAGTGTTCGATTTAAAGACGGGCGCTATGAAGTATCCTTGCCCTGGAAGGAGGATGCTGCCAAGCTTGTTAGTAATGAAGCCGCTGCTAGGGCCAGGTTGTTCTGTTTGCAACGTAGGTTAAATAAGAGTCCTTCTCTTAAGGACCGATATAGCCAAGTTTTCATTCATATGGAAAACAGTGGTATGAAGAGGTCACATTTTACTCACATCATCCAGTTATCAAGGAATCTAGTTCCACCACAAAGATTTGACCAGTATTTGATGCCTCAACAGTGGGTCCTAATGGGATATCGTTAAATTATTGTGTTGATACTGGACCGGCAATGATGCCTGATCTGGTTGGTGTACTGATGCGGTATAGACGGTGGCCAGTGGCACTCACCTCTGACATCACTAAGGCTTTCCCGCAGAAAAGTTTACTCAGAGAAGATCAAGATGTACACCGATTTCTATGGGACTGTAATGGGGTAGTACGTGTAATGGGATTCTAGAAGGTTCCATTTGGAAATTTCAGTAGCCCTTTCCTATTGAACGCTACGGTTCTGTACCACCTGGCAACGTGTGATCAAACTACAGTTGTACAGGAATTAACAGACAACCTCTATGTAGATGATTGGTTGTAGGCTGCTAATACCTTGACTGAAGCACAATCTAGTTTCACTGAGGCCAGGAAAGTTATGCTAGAGGCTGGTATGTCGTTGGCGAAGTAGAGCTCGAACAGCAGTTCCCTTACTGATAAGGTGTCGGCTGAATTGGGAAGTAAGTATATCGAAGGTGAACACATAAAGATTCTTGGAGTAAACTGGACACCTCTAGGAGATATTTTCACTTTTGGTGGTATTGAAATCGCCACAGATATTGTTCCAACTAAGCCCATAGTACTAAGTTGCATAGCTAGGTTGTTTGATCCTTTTGGGTTTTTAGCTCCATTTATTATGACTGCCAAATATCTCTTTCAAGAGTTATGGCAGATAGGAATAGACTGGGATGAAAGCATACCAGCTCCATTTTGCCAATTGAGTTGAGGGTATTAAGGTCATCAAAGAATGGGAGATACCCAGATGTTTTTTTCAGAGTCATTGGGGTGACTTAGAAGGAATAGAGTTGCACAGCTTTGGTCATGCTTCTCCTGTTGCTGTTGTGTATATTCGTAAACCTAACCCTGATGGTACTTATCAGATTGCAATTGTTATAGCCCTTGTCACTTGTTGTGAAAAGAGAAACAAGATGTTCTGTGTTTTATTGTGTCTATTACGGATCTTCTAGGCAATCCGTAACATTCAAATTTCCATCTTGTTTCTCTTTTCACAGCAAATCAATACACGCACAATCTTAGGATTCACAATATATCCTAACATCCCGTACACATCCATAAACAAACAATCTTGGGACTTACAATGTATCTTATCATTCTGTAACAGTGTGGTCTTTGTGTTGGTATGGACAGACGAGACTTGGTCAATATTACTTAATTGATGTATTCAGTGGTATGCATCGAGGTAACGGATCCTGCCTACTGCGACGCCAGCCCGGCCAACAAGATATGTTGCCCGATGCCGCCCCAAATGCTGGTCCAGCGCCACAGACGACTCTCTTGTAAATTTAGTCATTCATACGGTAGACATTTGTCAACCATTCATGAGATCAGTAAAGAGGATGTCATACTCACCTGCATAATCATCATTGCAAGCACCGGCAGTCCATGTGCATCCTGTAACAGCAGTACACGTGGGCTCGTCCGTGTTAAGCAACGTACAGTCAACTGCAACAGTTAAAATAGTATAATTAGAGTATAATTGGAGAAAAACATTAGCATGTAGGCCTAAGACACCAAGGTACGATATTATTTAATATAGTTATGTATATGTGTTTTACTTCAGTCAATACAATTGTATTATGTCACTTGCATTCATTTATCAAATACGATTAAAAATATACGACATAAATATCATCAACACGTCATTTAAAAAATGCCGAAAGAATTGAAAAAATTAAATCAACATTTGAAGTTTAGGGTTTAGTCTATATATACTGATCTATAAATAATAGTTGCGTTATTAAAACAGTGCATGGTTCAACTTGTATTACTCACGTGTGCCAGTACATGCATCATCCTCCCATACACAGCCCGCGAGATTACACACCACAGCATCATTGTGAGTATAGGTAGAACATCCACCTGAATTCAAATAGTCTGAAGGTAGTGGGAATGTCGTGGGAAAAAAGTGAGGGATAATTTCTGATTAGTTTTCATGAATCTGTACACTCCATGCTATCTCAGAAAAAAATCCCCATCAATTCAACTTGGCAATTTTGTTACAGCATTTCGCATATCGTGTTGAAATTGGGTCAAAATGCATGGAAATGAAGGTTTATGGTCAAAAAAATAAGTAACACACCAGTTTTGTTAAATATATAATAATGAACATGACATCGTAGTGTTACACAAATGATTGTTTAATACCTTTGGAAATGATTTAGGTATGTGATTTAAGCCAAATCCAATTAATAGAAATTAATTTCTTAACTGGGTAGTTTGGGAGGCATCCATTAAGACCACAAGGTCTCTTGGCTGTGGTGTCATTTATGTATCATATACCTTTTTGAAAGTTGTATGTGAATTATATAAATATGAGCTATACATATATATATGTGAAGTGAGTATTTATTGTATTCGTCACGGAAGAAGAAAATGGTGGTTAGCAGTCGTCAAAATGTTTTTTTAAATTAAAAGTTAGCAGGATATGCGAATTAGATCGACGATTTACACCAAATGTGTGTAAACAAAGATTAGCAAAATATTGATCAGTTTAATGTGAATCAAATTATAGTACGGTATATATCAACTTAGATTTGTAACTATCCCTAATATAACCATGCTTATTTCAAAGAATGACTAATTATTGCACAATGTTGTTCCCTAGCCTGATAGTCAAGCATTTTAATAGTCAAGTATGTTCTGTTGTGATTGAAACTGCCTCGGCAAAAATTACCAAATTTTACAAGACGTCTCAACGTGACAAATGAAATGAAATGAATCGGGCTTTAGGCCACCTTTGTGCACATATAGGCTAAACTGGGCCAGGAGAACCTCCTGATGATGGTGAGATGATTGAGATGACACTGTCCTCCAGACACAGGATTCGAAATTCGAGCCCTGGCGGTCTGAGGCCGAGCACGCTACCTCTCGGTCACGGAGGCTCCCCAAAATACTAACTTTCACACGTGGATGGGGAAGAAACAATTTTGTTTCTTTGAAACCGCCGAGACCGGGAACCGAACCCCGGACTCTGGCGTGAAAGGCAGCGGTGCTAACCACTACCCTAGGGCCCCCGCCCCGTCTCAACGTGACACGCTTATGAAAACGAAATGAAACGTCAGTCTGATATAACATATCTATAGACTTAATAATGAGTATTTCTTACCATCTGTTTCACATACGTCATAAACACACTCGCTTGCACCCTTACATGTAGCTTCGTCTTTGTCTTTACAGGTATCTGATGGCAAAAAGATACATTTATTATATGGTCAAAAGTCTTTACACAAAGTTGGTCATGTTGGAGTATAATAACAACATAGAACTAATAAGGAATATATGCATCGTTGGGAAGGCGAGATGGGCTAATATCAGCACAAGTCAGCCCATCTCAGCGGTGCAATATTTCTCTGCAATATTCAAATATAATAATTCAAAATGAAACATAATATTATTGTCAATAGTATGTATTACATTTCACTGTTAATATAATATGTATTGTGTAATACTTTATGGTAATTTAAATTCTTATTTTGTGTGTGTTGAATTTTGAACTTTTGTACTTATATTTTTGCATGCATGCTCCCCAAAGTGGAGGCTAATAAATACATATATGGTATATATTTTCTTGTTCGAATATCCATCCGAAATCGCAAAAAACTGAGCAGTGTTCAAGAGGCCTTATTACGGCATAAATAATGTTGCATTGTCACATCATTATTATGTGACATATTCCGCTATAATACATAATGTATACCAAAGAGAAACACATGTGATGATGAAAATCTTCAACAATTTCATCTACAACATTATAATAAAGGCTTCTAAAACTAGTGTTTTGAACTATTTTTTTACACAATGCATCTCGTAGGCGTTGATGACTTGCGTAACGCCAGATTTTAGAAAAACATTGGTTATTTTAATGTCGGTCGTCAAAGGTGCTGGACTGACGTCAGGCGTATGTCGGATATGTTTATTTCATGCGCTCTAAGTTTGGCGTTGGTATCTTCAACAAGCTTCGGAAGCAAAGCGGAGTACACGTCAAAACATATAAAAAGAAAAAAATGGACAATGTCAAGAAAAAAATAAACGTTGCTATTGGAAATTCAGAGAATAACGTAAACGGGATGATGCGTTGAATTGAAACTAGTATTCTGGTGGTTATTTTAACAGGGACAGGGTACTCTGAAAATGCTACAATGGCTGTGGTTCAGAGGTACCGGTACTGCAAGGCTTCCGATCCGGGCTGGTCGGAGGACATGCTCTGGTGTAGTTGTAGCTGTTAAATATATATGACCCCAGCATATTGTCAGTTGCCCTTAAAATTACTGGGGATGTTCATACAAATATAGCAGCAAATACCAAACTGTATTTTTTTACTTTGAGAAAATCGTAGTGGGGTTGGGAATTTGAGGCTAAAAATCATGGTCAATGGAGTAAAATTAAAGAGCGGTATACGTAATCGCCTTCCCATCTACCCAGCAAACATTGTACAAATGGTATTCAAATGTTTTGTCTTTACTGGGTATACCTATTATACTGATAGACAACATTGACTTTATGAACATATGAATGTGATTGTCGGCGTTTTTGATTTTGTTGAAGCGACGATTAACCACCGCATTCTATGGTGGTATATTCCACCAATGTGTGAAAAGGACATATTATTATATTGTGAATCAACCGTAACAGTTTACGTAAAACGAGTTATATTTGGATTTGTAATAGGTCATAAATTTAATTTCTACGAATTTCATTTCAATAATTTAAAACCGCAACGTGCGATTTTTGCATATTTTTGCATATTCCTAATTAGAACACTCTTTATGGTGAAATGTATTACAATGGCGGTATTGAACTAACCCGACTGGTTCAGAAATCATTTTAAAAATACAAATATTGTTACATACAGCCGCATTTGTCCTGATTCTGCTTGTAGTATAATACTATGATCGTGTTTTATATAAACGTTTTAAATTAACATCATAATAAGAGGCTACATTGGGAATCTCGAAACTCTCGATATAGGTCTATATTATGTGATGTTTTTGTTCGCAAAACTTATGAATTATCAATCAGGTAACATATCTATATTTATTACAAACATTGTAATTTTTGAATAATATATATTAGAAAGAGCATAAAAAGACAAAAAGTATGTCATTGATTGAATCATTTTGAATTAATGATACATTACCATTGCATGAGAGTGGTGTCCATGTACAGTTTTTACCCTTACAAGAAGTAGCCTATGTCAGTGATTGATTTATTATAAATCAATGATACATTACCTGAGCATAATTCTGCTGTCCAGTCGCATTGTTTATCCTCACAACCAGTTTCATCATCGTTTAATGCAGGACATTCGTCTGAAATATAAACACAATACAATCAACAGGACACATCAATATCTAACAAACTTGATGAAATTAGTACAACCAGCCTGGTCATAGGAAATTCATCGGAAATGTCAACAAAATATTCAGCATAGCATATACCATATTTATTTCTAATTTGGTAAAACTAAACTCTTCAGATGCAAAATTACATATTTCTGAAATAAACAAACCTCACCTATGCATTCATCAGTTTTATCAGTCCATGTACATCCCTTGCCCTCACAGGTTTCTTCATCGTCATGTGTAGAACAAACTGGAAATGACATATAATACTTGAACAAAATCTCAATAAAATATGATTTTAAATAATGTTATTTACCATTGTTTTTTAGGCGACTGTTTTATCGGAAATATTTTTTGTGCTGTTTTATGTGGATGAGACTAAAATAAACTGTTACTGCTATAACCACCAACAAAGACACATTGCGAAGGCGAAGTCTGTGCATGCTGCGTAGGCATACATTTTTTGACGGGTGAGATTGACTTTCATATAAAGCAAATATATAGGGTTACAGAATACTTAAAACGGCTATATTGTCTGATATGGTCATTTGAAAAAAAAAATTATAAATAGAGTAGTGGAGCCAGGTTATGATTTCATTGTTTTTTTGTCAATTCTTCCAGAAACCATAGTGAACCTGATCACTCACACCGATTTGTGCGCTAAAAAGAAGGACCAGCATGTTGTAGGCTTATCTATGTAGGCCTATATACCCATTGAATAGCGACATAATTTATATCCCACTCCCTTTATTGATCGAAACAATTTGTTTCGGAATGTTCTATCCGTGATGCTACCTATTATACTACAAGAACGGAGTATGTGTGTAGGACATACTTTTCCAGAATACATTTCCATCGATGAAATTAATTTTTATTTTGCACAAATATAGGTTTTTACCCAGACTGGCCAGAGGTTGGCCTGTGTGCATTTAATTTTTATTTAATCAGCTTGACGTGTTTCCGGTAAATATCAGACTTTGAACGAATGCTGGAGTAAAGCTCATAAGTTATGCATAAAACTTCGCCATTGATGGATTAACAATATATTTTTAAAATGTCAAATATTTAACTATATACAAAGCAAACACTAACCTGTGCATGTTTGATCTTCAGCCGTTCCTTCAGTGCAGGTCACGTCACCCAAAGTGGAAGCGCAGTGATTTTCTAAGCAAAGTAAAATATGTGAATAATTGTTTCCTTCTGTATTCAATTTAGGTTTATACAATAAATGTGTATTAAAATGTTGAAAGTATAATTTCTAAAGAGTTAAGTAGCTCTATTTTTATTTTTATATACAGTGTGATATATGACATTATCATATTATGAGATAAAAAAAAAACATTACTAAACACATAGATATGAACTTAGAGTACGTCTCACCGGCAGCTTGCCCTCTCATCAGTAGAGGGAGCAGACACATCAGCGATACTGTGACCTTCATCTTGACGACTTAAACCTTAAACTTTCTTCTGGGATATATCTTCGTTCTTTGTGCGATTGCTGATCTGCTGGCATTTTCAGTCGTCATTCCCCTATCATACCGTATCTGTCATCTATAGCTCCACCCACCCACTTCAAAGCACACTTGATGGACTTGTCGCGGATCAGATCGCTCAAGTAAAAAGGTCTACTCTCCAATATATCGCTAAAACGGCAGGTGATTGGTTGATTGTGCCATGTGATTTGAATGTGACACATGTCAGGTAGCTACACTCTGGTACAACGGAAGCCCCCTCTGGATGGAAAGTCTGAAAGGGCAGCGAAACTTTGTGAAACAATTAGGAATACTGATAATTTATATTTAAATGATATCTCCATATAATGTATCATTCTGAGCCACAGTGATATATTTGGCTACTGCCACTTATTCAACGCATAAAACACATTACGTTACCAAAAAAGAATGTTGTGTTATATTCTGTAATGGTATAAAATTTAGTCGATGCAAGCATGTATCCTCATAATATAGAATTCTGACTGAAACTGGAGGTTTTCAGATACAGATTTCGCCTGTATAAAACGCGTACAACGTTTGGAAAATCATATCTAAGAATTTACCGTGATTGACCATATCGATATAAATATAGTATTACCAAATGTAATCGATCACAATTATTGTACTGATATAACTACTCTTGCCTATGGGCATACGCGAATCAAACTATTTTCACAATGAATGGACATTTTCGATCTAATTTCACGAAGCAAATTAATTAATTAATTTGATAAAAAACGTATTTTGCATAAGCAAATAACGTTGATCAACAATAGGTTTTTATGAAAACTGAAAACCTTTCTGAGTTCACAGAAAAAAGTTGAAAGTACATTTAAATGCACCATGATGACACTTTGAAACGAAACAATTCTACTTTATCAACCTGATTAATGGGCTGCATCACTAAAACAGCTTATCTGTCTGATAATCATAGAAAAGTGATATATCGCCTGGGTATTGCTGGATGGTATTTATCAATTAAAACGACATTTTGGTTACCGTACTTGGAGTGGAAAGTAAAACAAACATATCGAGGGACCAATGAGCATCTGATACCTAGTATTTTGTTTTTTGCTTAATTGTTGGTATTTGCCTTTACTGGCAGCTGCAATTACGAACGCAATTCCCAGTTTCGAGTGATGAAAAACGTGTCTGCTTTGGCATCTCCTCTATTGAGTGAGTGAGTGAGTGAGTGAGTGAGTGAGTGAGTGAGTGAGTGAGTGAGTGAGTGAGTGAGTGAGTGAGTGAGTGAGTGAGTGAGTGAGTGAGTGAGCGAGTTAGTGATTGAGTGATTGAGTGATTGAGTGATTGAGTGATTGAGTAAGTGAGTGAGTGAGTGAGTGAGTGAGTGAGTGAGTGAGTGAGTGAGTGAGTGAGTGAGTGAGTGAGTGAGTGAGTGAGTGAGTGAGTGAGTGAGTGAGTGAGTGAGTGAGTGAGTGAGTGAGTGAGCACAGGAGCATCTATAAACTTAATAAATTAGGGTGATTCTACTAAGTGGTCCGTGTTCAAATCACAGTAGGAGTGTGTCAGCTTATCGGCTACGTGTAACAGACGCCACGCGCACACCACTTTATGAATAAACAGATTGATATGCTGAGTTATTTTTATCATGCCTAATTACAGCATTTTGTAGCATTATAAACCAAACGTTGAATCTTATAATTTGAAAGGAATGTTAAAAACACGATATAGAAATAAACAGAAAAGGGAAACCATTGGTTTTATTTGCAGGCCTGCATTAAAATATAAAACTAATAACAGAACTTACGTTTTTACAAAACAAAGTCGTGATAATTATTAGTACATTACCAAGCATCAAACTACCGAGATATTTAAAATTGACCTATTCCATATGGTACTGGGTTTGGGTTGAAAACATATTATATTGATAATATATCAATTATCGAGTTCGAGAGTTTTTTGGCTTCCATAATGAGAAAAGTGAGCGCTGGTGAAAGCTGAATATATATTTTCCAGATGTGGACTACAAATGTGAATCAAAGATCAGGATATGGGTACGTGATGATGGGTTGTTTATACGTTTGTTAAACACTGCGCTTTGTGCGACTGAATGTTAGAGATAAAAAACAACTTTAACATGAAAACGGTGAATATTTGAACCAGTATTTCGAATCAGGAACGCGAGATTTACGCATATTTGAAGATTGTACAGTTACGGGATGCCAAAACGTCCAGGATGGGTGCTCTAAAATAATTATTTAAATATACTGCGCCTATACAGCACTGAATGTTTTTGTATCGTTTAAAATCATAGGCGCATAACACCTCCCCCGCCCATTAAGTGGGGGTGATGATGACCTGGTATACCACCTGTAGTAAAGTGTCGCCCACTTCTTACAAGCCAAGTTTTCTTTGCGGCACAAATAATTTATTTAGACATCTCAAGTGACAACAGAATGGAAACATAAACTGTAAGAAGTGTATTCTCATGCTGAAACTGAATCCCTAAAATCAGGATCAGAATTTACAGCATATTTTGATCGCGTGGTGGTGGTTTACGTGGCTCTCATGCCGTAACATGTGTAAAACAAAAAATAATACTAAATACTATACGTGAATTAGTCGCCATACTGAAGCGTGTCAATATACATTTTTTCAAATCCAAGTATATATAATATATATTGTCG
>OZ024903.1:112839733-112862233 GCA_964017125.1 Flabesymbios commensalis | reverse complement strand
AGTGTAACGTTGCAGTAGGCCTACACACAAATGCATAGGCCTACTGACTGCACAGCAAATTGTCGTACAGGCCCTGGTCAGCGAGGGTGACACAGGCTCACACAGCTCAGTTAGAACTGCCTACAAAAAAGTCAACATTTTCAACCGGTACCGCCCCCGTCTAGAAGTGGAACGAAGTGTCAGACAGCCTGACAGGTGCCCCGTCTAATCCTCTGCATCCAGCCGAGCGTGGCTGCACAGTTTTGTGATCGACACCATAGGCATAGGCTATAGCCTAGGGCAACGGTTTTGTCCGATAAAAGACAGCAACGACTGACGTACGAACACAGTCACAGTGACTGACAGTATTATAAAACCTTGGAAGTGTCAGTGGTGGCAATGCCGATAACGTTGCAGTTACACCTACCATGCCTGTTTGGCAGGAACACATACATTTTGGGAGATGCCTGAGGCCATTATTCAATATTTTTCTAGTCAGGCCCATATATTTTTATCATAGCCCTAGTTATGACGTTAGACCTTTCTGATTTATGCCCTACACTATATAATCGGCCTATCATCATCATTATCACTTGTGGCTACTCACGGGGGGGGGGGGGGGGTATGTATGAGTATATTGATCACAATATTTAACCCTCAGGGCACTCTATATAATTAAAAACTATTTATAGAAATGATAGGCCTATGGGGCCCTATAGGGAGAGGGACAAAACTTTGATAAAACTTTGAAACTTCAGTATTTTGTAAAAAAAAATAATGACGATCTCAAGTAGGCCTAACACAAAAAAAAAATCAAACATTTTTAAAATGTCAAATGAAAATGTTTTATAACAGGTCGATCAACAGAATAGGCCTAGCCTATTTTAAAACATTAAATCTATACAAATTTTATGCAAAACATTCATCCAAAAAACTTTTCAAAACAATAAAGGGACAGGCCCAGGCTAAAATCATCAAAAAAACGGTGATTTTATTTAGGCTTCTTAATATGACCATATGATGTAAACATGTCCGTAGACTAGAACTGCAAAAGTTTTTTAATTTTTCTGCTGTGCATTCACCAGTTAGGCTAGATTCAAAGACTAAATTCCCGTATTTCTTATTTTTGCCATGGTTGATGTTTACATCATATGGTCATATTAAGAAGCCAAAATAAAATCACCGATTTTTTTATGATTTTAGCCTGGGCCTGTCCCTTTAAAATTCATTTTTAAACATAATATGTAGGTATTAAAAAAACTGTTTTTAATACTGTTTTTGCATAATATTCTATATGAATGTTTTATAACATTCTGCTGACCCGACATTTTAATAATTAAAAAAACATTTAGCCTAACATTTTCTAAATATCATTAGACCTACAATGTTTTGTGTTAACATGCAGGGATGTCAGATGATGAAAAAAAACAGACATGGAGGTCTTGCTAGCCTATCCAGTGCCCACAGACTATTTCTTAAAATATAAAATACACATGGATTTATTTCATATCTCCCCTGATTTTTTATAATTGTCATAGACAGAATGAAGTACTGTCGACTTTTAAAGTGTAACAGCTTAGTGAAGCCTATTTTATGTATTTATAGCCTAGGCCTATATATGCCTACATGACAATGAAACCATGATAAATAGCATTATAACCCTTTAAGCGCCCAATCTAAAATTAAAATTCTACCCCCATCTAAAGGTGTCTCGCTATTGCAGCACCCAACTTCAACAGTGATATATTCAACATTTCGTTTTATAGTAATGGTTTACATATCTAGCACGGTTTACCAAATTTCGGCCATGTGAAAGCGAATAATGTCGAAAGTTTTCAAAATGCATCCTCTCCTGAAACGTCACATTTTGTTTTATAGTAATGATTTAGCGATCTAGCACGATTTACCCAATATCAGGCCTGTCGAGGTGAATAATGGCCGATAGGTGGCCATTTTGAATTTGATCAAGTGGAAATTTTTCAAAATGCATCCTCTCCTGAAACCTTACAATTTGTTCTATAGTAATGGTGTAGCTATCTTGAGCGGTTTTCATGATATTTGGCAAAATATTTCAGTCGGATTTACCGATGTTATAAATCAGGTCAAAGAGCTGGGTCAACTTCAAGGTCAAGGTCCAGAAACCTGAAAAAGCACAACTGGGGACCTTAGAGAACATGTATGTACAATATGACTGTAATCGGCCCAGTAGTTTTCGAGATCTGCTCCGGAAACGAAGTGTGCGTCAAAACGTCTAAATAGGTCATAGTTCGGAACCAAAAGTAGGGCAAAGTTCATATACCCCAAAAGGCACAACTAGACCCCGTAGAGGTGTTGTGTGTAAAATTTGAGATATGCTCCGGAAACGAAATATTCACGGACGGCCCAACCCCGTAACATCATTTTCTCCTCTGCGACGTTGCATATTGAATTCAGATTAAAAATATTTTAACTTGTCCATTATCCACCTACAAGTAGCCCACATACCAAAAATTGTTATTCTAGCTTTTTTTAGTTACAAAGTTATAGGCAAAAGAAGAGACAAAAACTGGGACGGAGGCAGAATTCAAAGCTCCCTCTGTCTCACCTACAGTGACGGCGGGAGTTAAACAGGGTTTAATCAAAACTATATACTGTAGTCGCGCTTAGTCGTGTAAGGGTTAAATTAAGTGATGTTGGACAGATAATATGAGAAAAAAAACATTTCTTTCAACGTCAGTTAAATTTGTATTTAACTTGGGATGAATAACTATTTATAACTGAGCCATGTATTCCCTGATGTAATATTTATGACCCAAAACACTATTATGTAAATATAAACAATTTTTGAATTCAGAAATATCATGAATATATCTAGTGAAGATATGCGAGTACATCGAGTTAGATGTTATTTATTTGTGATACATATATTTCAGTACAATATTATTGCCTGAGAAAACTGTTATCAATCAATAAAAAATCAATTATCAACAAAATATTTTTTTAAAGCATGCCTATACTCATCTTTGTAGTTTATGTATTTTAAACCTGAAATAAGTGCTAATCTGGTCTATAATATTTCTATTCAACCTAGAAACAGAAAAAATTCCAGGAGAAATGAGAAATAATTTAGTGAGACTGCCATATTTCTTTATTCACATTTAAAAATATTAGTACCGGTAAGTTTATTATTATGATATATTGCATTTGAAAGGATACCAAAAGTAAAATACATAAACCAGAAAAATGAGTTGCTTATCACAATGCGATCATACCTGTCATCATGGTCATGTATTTGATTGATGATACAGGGAAAAAGTTGTTCAAAATTGATTTATTAGCAATTTTCTCTTCTGAGTGGTAATTTGCAAGACATCATTATCATTGATGTATAAATATTTTGTTAATCAAGTACAAATTATATTAACAAATGGGCGGAATTGCACAACATTTTGCTATTTTACACATTTTTCCCTGTGATATTATATTCCTAATCAAAGTCTCACCACAAAGTAATTCACCGTATTTATTATAATAAATGCCCAGAGCGTTAATTAGAAAAGCCCATGAGATTACAGGGGGATGGGCGCTTATTAGAGTAGTTTTTTAATGACCATACTATGTACATGATTGTGGGTTTTATTTTCAATTGGGGGGGGGGGGCGTTTATGGGGATATGGGCTTATTAGAATAAGTACGGTAATTAAAAATGACATACATGTGCAATTATATGAAAATGTTATGAACGTCATGAGAGGTGTACACAACTCTTTTATTATATGACCAAGTGAACTATGATACAAACAGCAAATATAAATTATTCTCTTCATAACTAATCAATGAGATGTTATTAGTCACTTTAGTTCAGTAATCTAATGATGTTAACATGGTTAAGAGTAGAAGAAGAAATATGTTATCACTGATCGACCTCAGTGCCATTGAAGTGCTAAACCACTGTATAGGGTCCATCTTTAAACCAAAAAACAGAGCAATGTCTTTTGTTCGCCAGTGTTTAACAATAGAGTGGAAGATATATAAGTCTGTACACATTATTAATTAATTTTATACAACATCAAACTACATATTATTGTCATACATAATGTCAGTGCAGTATGTTTATAGCACCTGGTGCAGCTTATAAAGGGTCAGACACTATTTGAAGTTCACACAGACATATATCAGCTGTGACCTAAGCAATTTGTTCAGTTAATTTGCTTATAATATGATCCTGAGTGAGTGATGACCCAATTAAATTATCTTGAATGCTCTGAAGATGATCTATTCATTCTGTCAATCAAGATTCCCATATGACCTGGAAAAAACATGTACATATACAGACATATAACACATGTACAGTCATACAGTAAATATAACAAGATTTTTTTCAAATTGTATCATCATGGAGGAATTTGTTTGAATATTATTGCTTTAGAATTTTGTCCTCAAAGTTGTGACTAATTGCCACACATACTTATATCTTAGGTAAATAAAAAAATTGCTAATTAATTTTAAATTTGCTTAGAAAATGGGGAGAATTACATAGTATTTTGCTACGCAATATTTGACATGCTGAACAAAATACTGAACTTATAATCATGTCAATGTCAAATTATATCATATAGTGCCAATTTATATTAATATGATACATGTAATATCATCAGGAATAGGTCTATAGTTAAGTTGAAATATAATAGATACCATCAAGACTGTTGAATTTTTTTTATATATCTTAACATAAAAAAATTGTGTTATTCATAACCTATAGTCACTGAACACAATAACAGTACATTATACAGTAGAACCTGCTATGATCAGCCACTCTTATGAGCAGCCAACCTCCTATGTGAGGCCAGTTGGCCATTCCCCAAAATGGCATTTTGTATACAAATGAAACTTATATGGGCAGCCATTTGTGTTTCATGTGTCGCAAGGGTGGCTGCTCATAGCAGGCTCAACTGTATACCTCACTTGTCAAAAATTCATGATGTCAATGAAATTTGTCATGTGATAAAGCAATGATGAGACTAATTTGATAATTTTATACTTATCGACCAGGCCTGCAGGCCCATGCCACTAAAACCTGTCTAGAAATGTTCAAATTACTCTTTAACATGTTTAAAAAACTGTAAACATGAATATAGTCGTTTTTAATCAATTTCAGTATACTAAACAAAATCACTATCAAAAATCAATATGTGCTAATTTATTTTTTCAAATTAAACAAATATAGGTAATCTGCAAATCCAATGGTAATTTCCACCCACTTTCTCTTATTTCCAATGAAAATGCCAAACTGCTTGTAACTTTTACAATGAAAATGAAACTTATGGAAATGTTAATTTTAAGATTATTATTGGGATGGGGTTAAATGTGCTAATCGATAATATGGTTCATAAAAATGTGCCTAAGTGATCAAATATGGGAAGAAATATAATGATGAAAAATTTCAGATTAATAATTTTTGTCTGTTAAATTTATATAGAAAAAATTAAATAAGCAAACAATTTGGGAAATAAAATGTTATTTCCAAATATGAAGAAATAAATCAATTACTTTTTGTTTGAATTATTCCCGTGCACAAAGTCTTGAAACATATTTAAATTATTTTTTATTGCTTTCTCAAAAAATGTCCAACAACTTCATGAAATATGTATGGGCTACAAGAGTTACTGATATATTTTATCCACTTTCTGTTCGGTGTGTATGCTACATGGATGTCGGAATAATAACTGTCAGAGGTAGCTGCTAAAATAAACAAATGTTGAACATTTTTAATTTGATAGCTTCAGTTGAAATGTTTCCAGGGCACAATGTGAAATGCTTCCCTGAACCTGCCTATTTTTTATACTAATGGTCTATTGTATCTGGCATGACTTGCCAGATATTACTCAAATTAATAAAGTAAAAAAATGGCCACATGTCGGCAAATTTCAATTTAAATGATTTTAAATTTGTCATGATGCATCTATTAAAGTTCAAAATTTTTTTTTTATGTAGTTTAGTTTCTGATACCAGGGTGCAGTGTTCCAGATATGAAAATACTTATCATTGATTTTTTTTGTATAAATTAATAAATCATACTCTTGAGAATGGAGTGTATATTTGAAAAAAAATGTGATGAATTATTCCAAAAAGACCTTTATAAGCAACCATTTAGACACAACATTATATAAACTATAGGCACAATTAGCCATGATAGCTATATGACCCTTAGGGCTTAAAGTGCCATACCCTGTAGTTGTAAGATGACACTACAGTGTTATTTCAAGGTCAATCAAGGCCCGTCGGTGACGGAAAAAGGCCTCAGCTTCTAATCGTCGCTTAAAAGTGAAAATCATTTGAAACAAGAGCACATTCAACAATAGCCTGCCGCCATTATTAAAATTGTCGATCGGCTATTTTGAATTTGATAAAGTTTAATTTTTTATGGTATATCTCTACCTGACACAGCACATTCTGTCCGAATCTTGCCCAATTTCGCACTCATCCGAGCTATAAGTGAAATGGATATCTGGTATGCATTTTGGAGCGATCGAAACATAAAAAAATGTCCAGTGAATCACGTTATCGAGAAAATTTGACGATCTGAGTGGCCGCAGGTCGGCCATTTAGATTTTTTTCATATTGAAATTTTTCGTGTTATATCCCTACCTGGAACTGCACATTTTGTTCTATAGTAGCTATCTGGTCCGATTTTCCAGATATTACGCATATTAAAAAAATAATGGCCGATAAAAAAATCAAGGTCATAGGGGTCACAGAAAGGTCAAATGTGAAACTAGTCAAGCTTTAGTTATGATTAACCTGTATGTGAAGTTATAATGTGCATTGCAGTTATGCGGAACAAGTTATAGTGCTCAAAGTGGCGGACAGACGGACGGACGGATGCGCCTAGTGACGACAATAGGCATCCGCCAAAATGTTGGCTGAGGCCTAAAAAGCTGATTTTTATGTATGAAAATCACATTAATAATGTGATTTTCATACATAAAAATCCAGCTTATTCGATATTAATGTGATTTTCATACATAAAAAATCAGATTATTTGACCTGAAACTATAGTGAATAATTAGTTATTACTATTATAATTCACACACTGCATAATAAACAATGATTTAGCATGATTCAGCAAGATATTCTATGAATATAATAAATTAATTACATTTATAATACAATTGTGTTTACAATTTCCTGAGATTTAATGCAATACACACCATATGTGATTACTTTATGCATTTAGACGTTACACGCTTTTAAGTGCCCTCAAACACAGCACTTGGCAGATCCAGGAATTGGCAGACTGATTTTTTCAATAATTTATGCGCACCTCAGCTGGCCCGGCCAGTCTCTTATATGCTCCCCCGGAAAATTTATGAAATCTAAGGCCTAAAAATGACTTGTTCTATAGCATATTTTGGCCAAAATATGCTCGTTTTTTTTTAACCCTGAATGGGGGGGGGGGAGGCGCTGACTGCGCCTCCTTCTGAATCCGCTACTGAAACATGCCCGTTATGCACTTTCAGGTGCCCCTAAAAATTACTTTTTTGCGCATGAAGGTACCCGTCTTGGATGGGAGCACTATGCCACTTTTAAAACCTAGACACTGATTATTGCAGACTAATAGGTGGCTATATATATACCATGATATACAGAGGTTGTTCGTGATAATTATCACCAACAACCTAACTAAAGCTATATAGAAAGAGAGAATTGTAGGTAAAAGGTCATAACCCCCGAAAGTCACTTCTACACCCCCTAAGAGATGTCTATGTGCAATATAAAAAAACATTTATCCATAGGTGAAGCCATAACCCTCCACTATCAACTTCATTGCATGGATAGGGAATCCAATAAAAACAATATAGTCATCTAAGTTCCCTGCATAACCAGTCAATTTTGTAGCAAAAATGAATCTGGCTAATAAATTTACAACAATTGACAGCAATCAAAATATTTATACATAATGATATATTCCTGATATTAAGCAAGAGCAGTTTGAAATTTATCTAATTACACATATATCATGTTACTGTATATGCTTACCATTGATTTCTATCACATCTTCCCAGGAAACTCGACTTTCAGTGAACATGTAGGCTACTGAGTGCATGCAGTAGGTCATTTTTAATAGTACAGCACCTGAAACAACGTTGCATTAACGTTTACAGCATGGGGATCATCTTCAGACGTCAGAATCTGAAGTATCTAGATGTCACATTCTTACGTCTAAAGTGTAAGAGTAAAAATATGTATAATGGTTGTAAACCCTTACCACAGCTATTCAAAGGAATCTGAGAGAGCTATAACTAAGACATTGATGATGATTTCAAATTGAAACAAGAGCATGCACACTCGACAATAGCCCGCCGCCATTATTAAACTTGAAGTTTTTTCAGCCGTTATCAAACTTGTCCGACAACTGCTTATTAGTAAAAGATACATAACAAATTTGAGCAGGATAAATAAAAAACTTTGTGTTATTGCGCCCACAAGGTCAAATTATTGACGTAAAATGCAAAAAATCAAAATAAATTGGCCATTTTGATTTTTTTTCAGCCATTATTTAACTTGTCCGAGAACTGGTCTTTTGCTACATACATAACAAATAAATTGCAAAGGATGCATGAAAAACTCTTCCAGTTATCGCGCCCACAAGGTCAAATTATTGAAGTAAAATGCGAAACATCACAATAAATCAGCCATTTAAATTTTTTATCAGCCATTATTGAACTTGTCCGGGAACTGGTCACAAGTAACATGCGTAACAAATTTAAAAAAGATGCATGGAAAACTTTTCAAGTTATCTCACCCTCAAGGTCAAATTATTGACATAAAAATGCGAAAAATTGCAATAAATCAGCAATTTATTGTCCAGTCAAAATAACATGAAAAGGAGGTAATACACTTGTTCCTAGCTTCATTTTTTTTTAAATTCACATTTGACCTTGTCTTGTAGCAGTAAAGTCATTTTACCTTGTAGCTTAAAAATTGTTTGTCCCAAATGGACGGCAATGGTTTTCCTCTCTGGAGCATAAAGAATGAGATAAATATAGTCGTCTGTTTTCAACCATTCAGTTTATCAGAACCGATTTCTAGAACAATATTTGGATATGGCCTCTAATCTATAGTTCTAGTAGAAATAAAGCCATATCCTTTGATCATGATGCTTGAATTGTAAAATTTAAATCTTTTTTAATATGACACTTTATCATCAGATGATCTTTTCATAGGGTTCACATCATCAAATTAATCGCTGAAACACCAAACTACATGTAGCAACATTTTTTTTAAATTACTTGATGATGTGAAACCCATAAGAAGATCATCTGATGATAAAATGTCATTCAAAACAAAATTTCCCAATGATGATATTCCATCTGCTTCCCTACCCCTTCGAAATTCAATAATAATATCAATTCCAAATGCAACTCGTGCTTGAAGAGCTGATTCTAGCAGGCATACTGCAACCCATTCTGGTAAAAAAATAAACTGGTACCACTTTTATTTGAGATTTGATCCACAGATTCTGAAACCATTTTGGTCATTTAGCCTAAGGAGACCAGTGTGGCTGAGAAGGAAGGTCGGAGCTCAAAACTCAAAAAGGCATAATCTACATGTACCCTCCTGAGGGTGCAGTATGAAAAAGCTGGAAACAATATTCTTCAGTAAACACCTTTAAAATTGTAAAGCTGTTTATTAATATAGCCCAAGAGATGCAGGTCAAAAAGTAGGTCAAAAGGCTAATATAACAAGACTACATAAGTCCAGGAGCTCCCGCGACGAATTAGAATTTGATTTAAGCAATTTTGTGTAGGGTTTTTAATGTAGTCCTAGGCTAGGTCAAAAATCAAGACGCAAGACAACTAGGTCTAAGAAGCTCAGTCTAAGAGTAAGATAAGAACTAGACAGTCTGTCAGAGATTGCAAACCTCCATAGAAATTAATGATCCTAATCAGTATCCCAGTAATGGTCTACCTATCTGGCACGGTTTACCCGATATCAGGCCAATCGAGTTAACTGATTTACGGACATTTTGAATTTGATATAAATTAGTTAAAAACTTAGGGTGCATTCTCCCCCGAAATATCAAATTTTGTTTTATAGTAATGGACAGTTTGCAAAATATTGGGCATGTGAAAGTAAATAATGGCCGATAAGGGGCCATTTTGAATTTGATCGAGTCAGAATTTTTCAAGATGCATCCTCAGCTGAAATCTCACATTTCATTTTATAGTAATGGTCTAGCCATCTAGCACGGTTTACCAAATATCGCCCATGTGAAAGTGAATAATGGCCGATAGGATCGAGGCTATTTTAAATTTGATCAGGTTAAAATTTTTCAAGATGCATCCTTTCCTGAAATCTCACATTTTGTTTTATAGTCATGGTCTAGCCATCTAGTACGGTTACCAAAAACCCGCTATGTGAAAGTGAATAATGGCCGATAGGCGGCCATTTTTAATTTGATCAAGTCAATTTTTTTCAAGATGCATCCTCTTTTGTAATCTCACATTTAGTTTTATAGTAATGGTCCAGCTATCTAACACGGTTTACCAAATATCAGCAATGTGAATGTAAATAGTGGCCGATAGGCGGCCATACTGAATTCGATTGAGTCGAAAGTTTTTAAAAGGCATCCTCTCTCAAAACGTCACATTTTGTTTTATAGTAATGGTCTAGCTATCTAGCACGGTTTACCTGATATCAGGCCTATCGAGGTAAATAATGCTGATTGTCGGCCATTTTGAATTTGTAAGTTAAAAATTTTCAGGGTGCATCCTCCCCCGAAAACTCACACTTTGTTTTATAGTAATCAGGTAATGGTCTAGCCATCTAGCACGGTTTACCAAATATCAGCCATGTGAAAATGAATAATGGCCGAAAAGGCGGCCATTTTAAATTTGATCAAGTCAAATTTTTTCAAGATGCATCCTTATCTAAAATCTCACATTTTGTTTTACAGTAATGGTCTAGCCATCTAGCACGGTTGACCAAATAACGGCCATGTGAAAGTGAATAATGGCCGATAAGCGGCCATTTTGAATTTTATCGAGCCGAATTTTTTCAAGATGCATCCTCTCCTGAAATCACACATTTTGTTTTATAGTAATGGTCTAGCCATCTAGCACGGTTTACCAAATAACGGCCATG
This sequence comes from Flabesymbios commensalis, assembly GCA_964017125.1. NCBI lineage: Eukaryota > Metazoa > Annelida > Polychaeta > Terebellida > Flabelligeridae > Flabesymbios > Flabesymbios commensalis. Next base: position 112,851,127 of record OZ024903.1, on the reverse strand, counting down.
TGAAAGTGAATAATGGCTGATTGGCGGCCATTTTGAACTTAGACGAGTTGATTTTTTTCAAGATGCATTCTCTCTTGTAATCTCACATTTAGTTTTATAGTAATGGTCCAGCTATCTAACATGGTTTACCAAATATCAGCAATGTGAATGTAAATAGTGGCCGATAGGCGGCCATTCTGAATTCGATTGAGTCGAAAGTTTTTAAAAGGCATCCTCAGGCTCTCAAAACGTCACATTTTGTTTTATAGTAATGGTCTAGCTATCTAGCACGGTTTACCTGATATCAGGCCTATCGAGGTAAATAATGCTGATTGTCGGCCATTTTGAATTTGTAAGTTAAAAATTTTCAGGGTGCATCCTCCCCCGAAAACTCACACTTTGTTTTATAGTAATCAGGTAATGGTCTAGCCATCTAGCACGGTTTACCAAATATCAGCCATGTGAAAATGAATAATGGCCGAAAAGGCGGCCATTTTAAATTTGATCAAGTCAAATTTTTTCAAGATGCATCCTCATCTAAAATCTCACATTTTGTTTTACAGTAATGGTCTAGCCATCTAGCACGGTTGACCAAATAACGGCCATGTGAAAGTGAATAATGGCCGATAAGCGGCCATTTTGAATTTTATCGAGCCGAATTTTTTCAAGATGCATCCTCTCCTGAAATCACACATTTTGTTTTATAGTAATGGTCTAGCCATCTAGCACGGTTTACCAAATAACGGCCATGTGAAAGTGAATAATGGCTGATTGGCGGCCATTTTGAACTTAGACGAGTTGATTTTTTTCAAAATGCATCCTCTCCTGAAGCCTTACAATTTGTTTTATAGTAATGGTGTAGATATCTTGAGCGGTTTTCATGATATTCCACAATATCAGGCCTGTCGAGGTGAATAATGGCTGATAGGCGGCCATTTTGAATTTTATCAACTTCAAATTTTTCAAGATGCATCCTCTCCTGAAACCTTACAATTTATTTGATATTAATGGTGTAGCTATCTTGAGCGGTTTTCATGATATTCCGCAATATCAGGCCTGTCGAGGTGAATAATGGCCGATAGGCGGCCATTTTTAATTTTATTGACTTGAAATTTTTCAAGATGCATCCTCTCCTGAAACCTCACAATTTATTTTTATAGTAATGGTGTAGCTATCTTAAGCGGTTTTCATGATATTCCGCAAAATCTTTCAGTCGGATTTACCAATGTTATAAATTAGGTCAAAGTGCTGGGTCAACTTCAAGGTCCAAAAACCTGAAAAGGCACAACTAGGGACCTTAGAGAACATGTATGTGCAATGTCATCGGCCAGTACTTTTCGAGATCTGCTCCGGAAACGAAGTGCGCGTCAAAACGTCTAAATAGGTCATAGTTCTGAACTAGAAGTAGGTCAAAGTTCAAATACCCCAAAAGGCACAACTAGACCCCCTAGGGGTGTTGTGTGTAAAATTTGAAGACAATCGGACAAGTACTTTCAGAGATATGCTCCGGAAACGAATTGTTTACGGACGGCCCAACGGCCCAACGCCGTAACATCATTTTCTCCTCTGCAACCTTTGGTATTGAATTCACATTAAAAATATTTTAAGCTGTCTATTAGCCACCTGGAAGTAACCCACATACCAAAATTGTTATCCTAGCTTATTTTCTTACAAAGTTATAGGCAAAAGAAGAGGCCAAAAAAAAACGGAGGTAGAATCCATAGCTCCCTCCGTCTCACCTACGGTGACGGCGGGAGCTAATAAACCTCACTGTGAGGATTACTATATTATTATGCGTCACAAGGGCACATCTATCCACACCCCCTACCAAAATATATATATTGGTATCATGGGTATATATACATGATATAATATATCATGTATATATACATAAGATACATAAGATATAATATCTTTTATTAACCTCCACACTGGGAGATAATATACATGATTTAAAATTTCATCAATAAATATTTTGAAAATCAATATAACTAAGAGAACACGTGAATATAAATACATGTAACCAGTTGCAAACAGTTCAAAAACTGAAAATCAATATAACTAAGAGAACACGTGAATATAAATACATGTAACCAGTTGCAAACAGTTCAAACTTGATGACCCCCCCCCCCCTTTAATATTATATAGGCTATAGGAAGAAAAATATTGATACTTTATTCAACCAGAAAAAAGTATTAAACAAATTTATTTTTACAGGGTGAGACTTCCACTAACCTTTTGAACCATCATGATGCATCAAAGCATCATTTTGGATGTGTAAAGAATGATTTAATTTTCTCCACCTTGAAAAAAAGTTATCAAGGAACTGTTTTAATAATTACAAAATGAAATAATAATAAAAATTCTGATCCAGTTTAAGACTGGTAATAATTTGATAGTGGTGGATATAATCACTGATAACATGTGAAAGAATTTACAGCGACACAATCAGGCAGAAATTATCATTTCTATTTTTGACTCATTAGTCATGTTAGTTTGTCCATATTATAAACTATGGAAATGCTTAGTTTTTTTTAAATTTTATGTTGTTCATTTACCAGTTAAACATGTTAAAAGAAAAAGGAAATAATTTCGGACATGTATGTCCAAAATACGAAATACAGGAATAACTGAGAAACAGCATTTCTGGTACACTTGTTATGTTGCCATAGCAACCAGCAATTTGAAAGATTTCTGCAATTCTATTCTATGGTCACGATCACAAATTATAGACATATTAACATGATTAAGGAGACAAAATAAAAATGATGGCCTGATTGTGTTGCTTTGATGTGTTTATCAACAAGATAAATAACCAGAGTAACCAATCACAAAAGTAAGTTTATTCTATAAATATAATAAGAGAAATGCTCTGCAAATGGGACTGTGTAGAAACTACTTTCCTGGATATTTGGACAGATGGCTGGCCGGAGATAACATAACTCTCCCCCCTACTGTACCCCCTAATTAGCTGGACAAGTATACAAATAATTTCAAATAAGATACTTTTGATTGTCAATTTAATTTGAAAAAATATGATAGTAGGTTTAGGCTACCAAGTAGACCATAATGTACTGGAAAGTGTCCCAGATTCTGTTATACAGTTGTTATATTTCATTAAAAAAATTATTATATTTTGCTATGAAATACAATAATTTTATTTGTAGTCTATGCCCAGGCGATAACATAGATCTCAAGCTACTGTGAAGTAGATGTGATTCACAACAAGAAGTTATTACTCATGTCACTTAGAACAAATTTCAGGGAAAACATTATTAAAAACTTATTGTAGACTATTCTACATGTAAATTGTCATTTAGTCTGTCGCGGGTCAGCAGGTTTAGACTTTAATCATAAATGGCATTTTATATATGTGGGGGTCTGAAAAAAAATTTGAAAAAAAATATTGAGACTGAATTTTCATGAAATAAAAATAATAAATGGCATTTTATATATGTGGGCCAGACCCACCAGATACAATTTAAGTGATATGCTTGGGGTCGAAACATGCTAAAGCTGTGCAATAATAGTCTCCCATAAATTATAAGACTTCTGTCTATAAAAAGTAAGTCATGCCTAATATTTCAAGGTAGAGATGAAAATTGATTGGAGTTTGATAAGGGGGCCACCATTCCATCTCTGGGGGGGGGGGGGGGGCTGGAATATTTTTGAAAAAAAAGATTGAGACGGAATTTTCATGAAATCAATAATTGTCTGAAAGACATGTTGTAAATTAATATTTAACATGTTTATTTACATCATTAAATGACGCTTCAAAATTAAAGCCTCACTTCTCTATTTTCCCTAATTTTTTATTTTTTTGTAAACAATGCAAAAAATGACCACTGCCCTAGGAGGAAGTTCTGGAGGCCATCATATCAGACCATTTGGAAAGAACAATGTGGGAATCCATGTGAGTCTCTAAGAATTGAGATACCTGGGGATGGCCGCATTAGTCTAGTTTGCTCAGGGTAAAACCTGCGTGAAGGTTTGTTTGTCGGCCCTAGGCCGCCCTATGCTCTCTCATGGGCCGCACTGAATGTGAAAATTTTTTTGAGGTTATTTAGACATAAGGATGAAAATTCATCAAAATTTTTCTTTTATGACCCCCTTAGATTAAAAAAACAAAAAAGGCTAAGAGGGGCCAGAGGTTTTTATGCCTAAATTTTTAATTGCTATGTGCATATGTGGTATATTTGCTACTGTTACTGTATTGCGGGCACTCGTTTGGTGCCCTGATGTATCTAAAAACTAAAACTCTCCGTAACGTTCATCCCAGTAGTTTTCTTCCGCTGCTTCAAAAAGTTCAACTGTCTGGGTGATATTTTGAATCCTGTAGGCCTATCCCTTCAGCAATTCGCAACATTGAGGTAACAACTTTTGCATGTTTTTATAATTTTGATCTAGCACAAGTTTTTTTCTGCTCAGTGAAAAAAGTGGAATGTGGTCAAATATTTATTTTAGCATGTCAGCAGTTACGAAAAAAGGGTCAACATAATTGTATAGGGGAACTTTATTTTTTTTGTTATTTACCTACTTTAAGCAATATTCAATTTGAACTATGAATTTTATGTTCTTCCAAACCCCCCACCACCTGTGGTCCTTTCTGGTATGCGCGGATCACCTTAATTATTAGCAAATACTGAGGAATGTCCAATAAAGGTAAAAATTTGGTCTAGATTAGATGAACAAAAAAATCTGGGGTCGTTGGGGGAACCCAAGGCCTGCCACTTTTCTTAAAATCCTCGATCCGCCACTGTTTTCTAGCTCCCCCCCCCATACTCAACATTCCTGCCGATCATTTTGGCAGCATCTCGCCGGAAAACCCACTGACATTGTCTTATTGTCAGTAACGGTAAACACTGGTAAACGAGTAGGCTACCGCACTACCGGTCAGACCGCAAGTAAGTAACTCGGTCACTGAGTCTACTCAGACTACTGTTTACCAGTGCCAGTGGTAGTGGCAGTGTTTACCCATTAGACATTACTGTCCTGAGACTTTTGAATCTGTGATTTGTCACGTTGTGTGTTCGAGTGAAATTTCTCATAACTTCATAAGAATAAATTGGGACCTGCTATAATGGTTCTAAAAATACGGGCCTCTTGTGAGCCAAATGAGCGCGCTATTGTCGTGTACTTTGCTCCGTGTTGAAGTTCAGAAATTTGGTCAGATAAGAGTAGGTACTTTCAATAAATTTTAAAATTGTCCAATAAAATTATGCTGAGCTTTTTTTCGTAACTGCCCACATGCTAGAATAATAATTGACCACATTCCACCGTTTTCACTGAGCAAGAAAAATGCTGTGCCAGATCAAAATCTGAGCTGATGATAAAAACATCCAAAAGCTGTGACCTTAATTTTGCAAATTCCGTCAGGGATACAGAAGCCAAAACATCACCCAGACACTTGAACTTTTTGAAGCAGCTGAATAAAACTACTGAGATGTTGTATCCGTATATATCAGGTTTTAAGATACATCAGGGCACCCAATGAGTGCCCCGCAATACTGTAACAGAGCAAATAGGTCACTCAACAATCAGAAATTTGGGCATAGCCTCAGGCCCCAGTTGGTTTTTTTTAGAAGAAGAAAAATTGTGATGGATTCTCATCCTTATAGCCATGAAACTTCCATTTTTACCCTCGGTGCGCCCCATGGGGAAGTGCAGGGTAGGCAAACAAAACTTCACCCAGGTTTTACCATGGGCAAACTAGTGCAGCTTTTCCCAGGCATCTCAATTCTTCGAGATGCCCACATTGTTCTGTCCAACCGGTCTTAATGATGTCTACCAGAATTTCCTCATAGGGCAGTGGACATAGTGTATTTTCATTTTTTTGCATTTCGTTACAAAAATTTTAAAATGGCACCTGCGTAAAAAAATTATCAGAAGGGACCACAGCATGCCTGTTCCACTTACCTCTTAAAGCACTTGTTGCAACAATTATGGAATTAAAGGCGAGAGCTGGCACCATATTTTATAATGGCGAGAAATCTAATGATGGGAACCCTCGGAAAAGGTGATAAAAGTGTCATTCAAAGAAAATTACTTTTTAAATTCTACAATAATGGCGTCATTTCTACCAGTAATAGTGAGCAAGAAGAACAAACAAACAGAGAAAAATATGTCTTTTATTTAAGTGTATCACAAATTCACATAAATCCTGAAAAAACACGAAAATCCCCATCATAATGACTGTTTGAATGTACCTAATAAGAGCGAGCGATAATATGCGAACCTGCAGGACGGATGCCTGTGGGATGGGCTAGTCTACTTTACATCCATACAAAAGACACAATTTCTCTCTATTTCATCCACAAAACATTAAAAACATATTATATCAACAATGTGCATCACTTAACATAAGTTAAACAACGAATAACTTTACCTTTTGGGAAGTCTTGTTTACTTAAGTGAGGGGATTCCGGGAATTCCGCTTCTGCGTCATCATTTATTGTGATCTCAAAAGGTCCGTCTAAATTCCGGAAAATCACGAGACTGCTTTTATTGAATATGTAAAAAGATATTAAATGTAATTTCAAGGTAGCAAATCATTATAAAAAAAATATGCTACTGATGTAATTTTAGAATATAGTATAACAAAACTTTCTGCCATTCCAGTTTTTGAATACAAATTCACTTCACTGTACCTTTAAACTGCTTAAACATGTTAAAACATACACGTTATATAATATACTGATATACTGAACTTCAATTATTTCCAATATACGCTGAGCATCATTAACTAATGTCATTATATCTTTATTTCTTTCTAGATCCTAATCAAATAATAATCATTTAACCGTTTAGGTACAAAAGTATAATAATTTATTATTTCACTTATGTTATTTATTGTAGCTAAACATAAGACCTGCTCTCATAAATATTTTTAAAAATTAGCACCGTAAGTGGATATTATTTTTTATATTCAATTGCTGAAGTAAAGTGATAATTCATCCTCCACAATGCTATTTGACAAGTAGCACCATCTCTGTGAGTGAATACTATTCAACATTGCTGGAATTCAAATAAACAATATAATGTGCAGATATTTTAATATTGCGTAGATATTACCCAAAAATGTAAATGTTTACCATTTGAGGCTAGCCCTTAAAATATGTTTATTTCGCATTTCAGAACAGTTAAGATTATTAGCAGGGAGGAGGGGGTGTTTTAAGATCTACTTATAGTAGTATTACTTTCAGAGTTGACCTTACTCACAACCCAGAGAAAAAAATGATATGGGTTGTAACATTTTTGCAGTTGAACAACTTTGCACAGCTTGAATAGGAGCATGATCTGATGATTGATAAAAGCCATGATCATGTTCACTTTTAGATTAAAGTACTTAGAAATATTGCCTAAAAATATATATTCCCAAAATGCTCATAAAAATATTTCCAGTATGAATGGAAATCCAAAACATAGCTATTAAGCTCACGCGTTTGATACCAAAACCACATCAAAAGAACACACATCCATTTTTTAATTTATTTTATTTGTTTGAATAGCGTTACTGAAAAAAATCATTTAAACATTATCTAACAGCTGTGTATATGTAAGGCTATCATGTTCTCAACTCCTGTCAATATTCTAAAACACGATATTATTTTTTTGTATTTTAGTGGAATACCCTTTAAAAAACGTTATTTTTCCAAACAAGATATACAAGCAAAAAACAAGTGGTCTTAAAAAAAGAGTGACATAGAAAAATGCATACAATTATCATAATTATTTGGAGAACTAGATATGTTTGTCAATAATTCGTGCATCGTGAAGTAGCTTCAATATTTTGGATATTAAGCAGTACCAAATTTGAAGATGCACATGTACTAAATTATTATATAACAGAGTAATTCGTTGAGCAAAGTATTATTTTTCATCAAGTCACCTTGAACAGTGTAACCTAGAATTTAAAGAAACAACATAATGTGCTGATATCTTTATTTTACGAAGATATCACCAAACAACTCTGCATGTTTTGTATGAAGGATATCTCAAAAGATAATAATAACTGCATAATTAACTTTATATAGAAAATTCATGTGAAAATAAAGTATTACACCACACTTGGTGCTTCGAATATTTTAAAAGTTAAAAGGTAATGTCTCACTATGTCGCTTGGCGGCCACTTTGGATTTTGGGCCACCAATGGTCCAAAATATCCGCCAAAAAAATGCAAATGATCTTCGCAAAAAATCACATTGGCAACAATTAAGCCGAAAATCCCACGACGGCATAATAGTTGACATAAGTGTTGCCCAACATCACACCGACATTGGGTATACCCTTGGTATTTGTTGGGATGCTATTAAAAAATCACAAAAATAGCCCATTATAGTGAGTGATCAAACCGAGCTACAACCTACACAGTGGAATACTCACTCAGCCTCAAGTGTGAAAAAAAATAGATTAATCAGAAGCCTGCGATATATCGCAACTCCTACGAGAATACGGGGCCAGCCATGCGTAAAAGCTTAGAAACTAGATTTTCCAATTTGTAAAGGACTCTTCGTAGTGTTCAATTAATATAACTTGGTCTTTAAAATATAACATGTTTTGCTGTTTTAAATATGTCTCATCAAAAATTATGTTTTAGTTTTAGTTTTTATATTGATTTTTCTGTAATGTTTGCATGTGTTTCTCAGTGTTTCAAACAGTGTTTTTGTCATCTCCACTTTGTTATTTCAATGTGTCACGTTTGAAAATATTTTAGTGCTTTAAGGGTTAAATGACTATATAGTTTGATATATTTGAGTAGATCTATAAATCGGCCACATGTTTGCTTACAAGGTTTAGAGTGTCAGACTAATACGCACACATAATTGTGAGCATGATAGCTTTGATAACATATCTCAAGCAAAATTAATCTTTGAATATGCTACTTTTTTATTCCTAATCTATGGGATTATCTTCGCTTTAGAATATAAATGATATAACGTACTCTTCTAAAATAGGTAATTTATATATGTCTTAATATAGCAGGCAGCCGGAATTTAGCCTTATAATACTTGAGAAAAAATCGCAAATAGTAAGGGAAGCACGGGACGTAAAGCGATCTCCGACTTTCCAAACAGGTAGATTTGACCACTGCACCGGAGACCAAATACAGGGGAGGGGACATGACCCCTCTATTTCCGTTATTTTGGCATACGTTGGCCTTAGTATAGCTAAAAAACTCCCCTCCTTATGCAAATCCTGAATCCGCTCCTGCACCTCATTTAAATATCAACGTAATGACGGACGGTGATCAGATGATGACACCGTCAGGGTTGAATACTACATTTCATCCCAGTATTGGCCACACTGAATGTAGAATACAATCTTAAAAACATAAAAAAAAACATTCGCATTTCTTCCAAGATTAACCAGTTACTTCATTTTCAGTATTACGGAATTTCAATGTTACTGAATCTCACATTATTGACTTACATGTTTTGGGCCAACGTTAAACTTACACAAAATACTTATAGTCTGGATAATTCATAATATATTTGTTATTTATTATTTTTTTATGTTAGCCAAAGCGACCCAAACTGCAAAGATATTCAAAAGTGATGTATTTGTAAACTGTTCGATGTGTAAGCATGAATTCCATCGTGACGGAATTACAATCTGTACAGCTTTTACTAATTTGAAATCATCATATCTTTGTCCTTGTTACTTTAGGTATTCATTTTAAGTCTTTATTGTATGAAGACACCTCTTTTCTGTATATAGAAGTTCACTTTCAGCTACCAGCGTTCGTTTTCTTGAGTACATACTCAAATAAAATCACTAAGGTCACGTGACGGAATTACATGTGTACGCTAGTGATATTCCTGACACCAAAAACAATAGTTCCTATTTCTGCTCTGCTTACTATATCAACGATACAATCGATCTTAAATACAGTTGAATATTATTTTTTCTTCAAAAGGACACAGATAATTTTTTATGCGAAGGCCTTATTTTCCTAGCAGAGTGTGATGAACTTTGGTGTGAATTGTGACGGAATTACTGTGACGGAATTACTTTTGGGATTTGAAATATAATTCACACAGAGCCCCATCCAAGTACATACAACATATGATTTAAAATCGTAGTTAGGACTTGATAACTCCTAGGAAATAATTACCTTTAGTTGTTTGAGCGAATCTTGATATTCACATGGGATTAGACCTAAATAATAAGTCTTGGGAATAATAAGGGACTAATACCGGTAATACAAATTCCCACAACTTGTGGTGTGACTAGTTCCCACGACTTGGCATCTCACCACTATTTCTGAGATGGACATAATAATTTGTTCTCTGGACAAACTTGGCCAAATCCTGAGCACAGCTTTCCATAGACAAACCATGGGCTCAGCTTTTCACGGACCTTCCCCAAGTTATCCCTGGACCAACCCTGGACTATCCCCGGTTGATCCCTAAGTTATATCTGAACCAACACTGGACCATCCGAGGATGGTCCATGAGTTATTCCTGAGCCATCTCTAGACCATCCCGGGATCCTTCTTGAGTTATCTCTGAACCAAGCCTGGATCATCTCAGGGTAATTTACTGAGTTATGTCTGAATCAACACTGGAAAGTTGCAGGATCATCCCCGAGCCCTACCTGAACCAACCCTGGCCATCCCAGGATTATCCACGAGTTATCCATGAACCACCCCTGCACAGTCCCAGGATCATCCTTGAGTTATGTCTGAACAAACTCTGGAGCACACCAGGACCATCCCTCAGTTATCCCGAAACCAACCCTGGATCATCCCTGAGTTAGCCTGAACCAATTAGTTTGGACCATCCCAGGAATTCTGGATTTTCTAGATCTCAATGTATTCTGGGTATATATCCACAGTTATTTTCACACGGAAAATTGTTGACCACTCGGGGTCCATCCAGGGAATTTATTGCCTTCATGTCAATAATTTATATTTTTAATTCAGTTCTATTCTGTCTATTTGTTTTCTTTCTCTTTTTTTTTTTTTTTAATTTTTATCTGGTGATAACATCTTCATATTGATATTCTACGTATTAGGAAACAATGCAGAAAACAGTGGCGGATCCAGCATAGGGCGTACCCGTACGCCCCCCCCCGTTATTGGTAAAAATATTGTATTTTCATGCATTTAAAAAAAAAGTGAAGCTAACACCCCTTTTTTCAGCCAAAATGTGGCTTACGCCCCCTCCTCTTGCATATTCTGAATCCGCCACTGCAGTCATTAGGCATATGGCTTATTATATGGTTACATAAATTAAAGGGAGTCATCACATATGGTAATACAGACTAATGACTCGTGTAGCCCAGGTTTGCAAAAGGATAATGTAGACACTAGACACAAACACACACTTACAATTTATTGTGATTTAATCAAACTTACTTAGACGTACCCCACCCCATTTCTTGTCTAGAATAACATATTTTATTAATAATTTT